>SNQJ01S0032668.1:9323-29325 GCA_010110895.2 Picea sitchensis
GAAGATAAGAAAGAGTGGTCATGTGCAAAGAACTATGGGAGTTGAGAAGAAGTATTAAGGAGTTAAAAACTAGACAAAGTGGAGAATCCAAAGACAATGGCTTTGAACCAAAACTAAAAAAGGATAAAGATGATGGAACTACACAAGGGCACCCAATTACATGGTTTCGATTACCATAAATAGCTTCTAACTATCCAAAATCTTAACCACCTATTGTGCCTCCATTAATGAGGCTACATCATATACCTTGTGGGATTTATTTAATGAGGCCACCTTACATTTATTGATTGCACACTCTAACTACCTAGTGGAACTTATTTAATAAATATGATCACTATTATACATTAAGTAAAAACCTATCCCCTTAACTAGGGGAGTTAGGTTGGGGCCCTAACATGTCCTCCGCCTTTAAAAACTGTAGTGTTGTCCTAAAGGTTGGAGAAGTGGAAATTGTTGTAGGATTTTGGATCGTTCCCACATCTATCTTTAGGCTATGTATCCTTCCACTATACCAAGACTTCCTTGATAGTGTATTGGCATATAAAACACCCTCGTTTATCTAAAACTGCCTCTAACAACAACTAAGTGGAACCCTTGTCAACAAATTCTAGGAGTATCATTTGAACTCAACAATTCAACCCTACCACTTTCCTCAAGCATGAATCATGAAATACTAGGTGGATATTAGAATGGGATGAGAGAGCCAAATTTTAAGTAGCATGTCCAATATATTTGTTTATTGGAAAGGGTCCACAAAACTTAGGTGTAAACTTATGGTTGCTCTTCTCCTTGGGTGTGTTTTCTTATAGGGATAGAGATGAAGAAACACTTGAACCCCTTCTTCAAAGTGGTGCTAAATTCAATGTTGATTGGTTTGTTAGTTGATTTCATTCCAAGCCAGCACCAAGTTGTCCTTGAGTGTACAAATATTGTCAGCATGAACATTCAGGGTTTTGTCCACCCATTGAACCTTGGATGTGCCTAGTAAGTAAAAGACCATTGATGGGGGGTTTAGTCCATAGGCTACTTCACAGGGTAACATTTTTGTATCACCATGATAAGAAATATTGTACCACTATTCTTCAAAGGGTAGCCATTGAACCCACTATGCCTTCTCTTCTAAGGGAAAAAAAAAATGATTTCTAGACACTTATTGACCATTTTTGTCTAACCATATGTTTAGGGATGATATTCATGACCATTTTCGATTGGGTACCTTCTAGTTTAAACAATATCTACTAGAAATTCTAGGTGAATGTATGTTATTGATATGTCGCAATTGAATTACACATGCCATGGGGCTTAAAAACATTGTCCATGAAGACTTTTGGGACTATAGAGGACTTGAATGAGTGTTGTAAGGAAAAAAAGAGAGCATACTTGCAAAGGTGGTTAACAACCATCATGACGACTAATTTGTTTCTTTCTTTAGGTAACCCCACAATAAAATCCATGGAAATTTCAATCCAAATTGTTGTAGGAATCGATAAAGGTTGTAATTATCTGAAAGGCTTCACCATTTCACCCTTGTGTTGATATTATGCTTGTTGCGGGAGGTATTTACATCCACGTGTAAACCTGACGAGAATAGAATATCCCAGGAAGCAAGAATAAACCTTAATTAATTGGTTAATAACCCTAGAAGACAAGTCGTCTCAAGAGAATGACTTGTATTAGGTTATTAGCCTCCAAGAGAAGAAGTCGGCTAAAGGAAATGTTATATACTAAATAATTAGTACCCAGAATGAGAAGTCGTCCAAGGCAATCTACCAAAAATACTATAAATATAAGAGGCCAGTCTTCATTCTGGCCAGTATTCTCAGAACTGTAGAATCAACACTTGTGCGCACTGCAGTTGGCTAGTTTGTGTGCAAGTTTGGAGAAGAGTTGTTGTTGCAGCTGCTGCAACTAGCAGATTTCGGTTTTGGCTTGGAATCTCTCTTGGTTATGGTTTGGAATCCCTCTTGGTTATGGTTTGGACTCTTTGATCAACTCTTGTTACTCTTGNGGTGTGCTATCCTTGGAGAAAGGTGTGCTACCCTTTGTTTGGCTATCTAGCCTAGGGTTTCCTTCTGAAATGATTCTCTGTCAAGGTTAAGGTGCTCGAGGGTGGATTCGGCCTATGGTTGGGTGACAATATTGGTATATTCTCTATGTTTAAATGAGCACATCCATTATATTCTATCGGGTTATGGGCCCATACTATATTCAGACAGTCTAACCGTTGGAAGATAGATTGGGAGGATTTGCTCAGTTGCAGTTGTAGCCAGTTTTTGTTGCAACAACGAAATCCTAACCCTCTCGTTTTGGCACCTTAAGTGAAGGGATTGACCTAATTTCTAGATATACTAGTGCACCCTAGATTAGTGCATCTCCTGGTACTCTCATCAGGCTAAGACATCAAGTTTGAGTTTTTGGTCAAATCTAGGGTTGACCAAGTCAAAGCAACCATGACTTACTCTATGAAGTCAGAAAACAAGTTAGAAGGGGATTCTAACTTCATAGCATGGAATACAAGGATTGATCTCATCCTTGCCAAGAATAAAGTGTTGGATATTGTCAAAGGAAATATTGTGGAACCAGAGTTTGAAGAAGGAAAAGAGAAGGAACTGCAGAACGTTGCAGTTATGGAGAATTTCAAAGACAATGACATCAATTCCATGAGTATCATAGTGAATTCTATAAAAGACCACTTGATACCATACATCTCCCATATTAACTCATCTAAGAAGATGTGCGATGCCCTAACAAACCTCTTCTCAGCCAGAAACAATGGACAAGTAATGAGTATGAAGAATGAGCTCCGCGACATGAAAATGAATGATGATGAAAACATAACATCATACTTTGTGAGAATATCTCAGTTGAGAGATCAACTACAAGCCATTGAAGAGATCATTTCAGAGAACGAACTGGTAAATATAGTACTTAACGATCTTCCCAAGACATGGGATGCATTTTCCGCAAGCATGAACACAAGGAAGGAGTATCCTACATGTTTAGAACTTTGGACTTGTTGTGCACAAGAAGAATCAAGGATTAGTATAAAATAGAAACCTCAAAAGAAATATGATGATCAAGCCTTCACAACAAGATTCAAGAATTTCAGTAACAAAAGGAAGCTTGGCTCAAGGAAGAAGCCAAATCAAGAGAAAGATATGTCATAAATACAACGCTTCAACTGTTGAAAATATGGTCACTACAAGAATCATTGTCCCGAGCTAAAGAGACACACCAAGCATCATTTTCCGAAGAAAAGGGACCTTCAAAGAAGACTAAGCATGATGAAACA
The DNA here is from genome assembly GCA_010110895.2 of Picea sitchensis. Lineage (NCBI taxonomy): Eukaryota > Viridiplantae > Streptophyta > Pinopsida > Pinales > Pinaceae > Picea > Picea sitchensis. Next base: position 12,616 of record SNQJ01S0032668.1, read on the forward strand.
TACTTCTTCTTCTAAGACAAGGTAACAATACTCTTCATAGCTCTTGTACATACCATGTTTTTTGTACATATCTTGCATATCTATTTCTTAGAATATAATATGTTCCAAGAGAAACTATACCTATCGAAGAACAACAAGATAAGGATTGCTATCGCTATGACTACAAGTCAGACAATACACATGAAAGGATGAAGTACATCAACAACCCCTGGTAACAATTCATGTGGAAGTTATTACATAAGTAACAACTGCAAGATAAGCCAATATTAGAATCAATCTTGAAGAAACCTAGAAGAAGTAAATACAGAAAGAAGTCAACAATCAAGAGGAAATTGGAGAAGACTTATGACACTTTGCAGAAGGCAATAAGGATGCAGACTGAAGTGTGGACTCGGTTATATGGAGGGAGTTGATTATATATTTCCAAAAGAAGAACATGCATTCATACATGAAGAAAGGATTAGGAGGGAGATAATCCTATGATCCATTGAAGATGATGAAGTATATATCCATGGTAACAGCCATGAAAAGAAGTATGTGAATTTGACTTTAGAAGAATCCTTCTTTTAAAAGAAGCCTAAAAGTATCCCTGATTGTCCATCCAAGTCCATGATCCTATGATGAAAGAAAGAAGTTGGGATATTCAGGGCATGGAATCTATAGAAAACTCCATGGACCCAAGAGCTAAAGAGAAACATGAGGAAGAACATGAAGATTCCAATAAAGAAAGAAAAACCAGAACAACCAGTCATTGTATCGAGAATCGCAAGACTACCAGCCTGATATGAACTCAGTAAAAGCAATCAAGCAGAGGAAATGAAAGTTGTGATGAAGAATAGTGTATGGAAGACTTATGAATGAAAGCATTGCAAGATCCAGAACTAAAGGTTCTCCCAGATGGAGGGAGAGGACTATGACGATAACATTTCCAAACATGACTCTACCTTAGACATTATATCTCTTTCTATATCCATGGGTTGGAGTTTACATTAGACAAATGTAATGGTTGTTCTCCTCAACAGAGTATTCAAACAAAGAAGTGTATAGCAAGCTCAAAGTTTTGAGGTATACCAAAAAGAGACCCTTGTATGCAAATGAAATAAGACAACTTGGTAAAGAACCTCCAATGCACAATAGAAGTGTGGTGAAAAATTTCTATAACAAAGATATTGTATCATAATGATTACTCAGCAGCTCAGGATGATGGATTGCTAATCCATGACAAAACTTCATGATGGAAGAAGAAGTATCACTTGGATATGTTCCAGTTTGACCCATTCCATGATGTTATGAGCTAGCAGGAAACAAAATATGAATCGAACAATGATATACTATATTGATCAGAGCTATATGAAGTCTTCAGAGAAAACCCGTACATTGAGATCAAGCATTACATTCTCTGTGATGAAGTACAAAAAAGAGAAGTGGTTCTCCAATATATATCTCCACAAATGAGAAGATAAGAAGATATTTTGGTAAAGCCTCTGTCCAAGATGAAAGAGTTTGCATACTCAAGATGGAGCTTGTGGAGACGATTTCCTTATTGAAAAGGGAAGAGATGACTCCCACGTTGGGAGGGAGCACTAATGTGTTATTGATTTATGGACAATCATTTTTCAAGTTCAAAAAATGGTCCAGGATGAGAAGTTCCTTTCTAGTTCGGAAAGTGGTTTGAGATTTCAGACGGATAGGCATTTTCCAGTTCGGAAAACGGTCCAGATCGACCGGTCATTTTTGTAATGAAAATGGTTCGATGGATTGTTGATGTACCATAGACAACGATTCCCCTTGTGGCCAGTGCGGGGGAATGGTCTAGGAAAGTCTCTCTTCTTGATGATCACTCTCAGTATTGGTCAAGAATATCCGTCCACCTCGCTGGATAGTCATTCTTTCGAAGCTCACAGTTGTGAGAAATTTCGAAGAATGGTACGTTTTGGAGGTTGGTGTAGGACAGTCATTTCCTTAGGAAATGGTCAAGACAGTCATTCCCTAGGGTAGATTCATTATCTCCAGGTTGCAGTTTGTTTAGTGCCATAGGAATGGCCCAGATAGGTGAATGGTCCAAGTTCAACAATCAGGGAAAGGAATTCCCTAGGGAAGATTCATTTTCTCCAGGTTTCACTTTGTTTAGTACCGGAGGAATGGCCTAGATAGGTGAATGGTCTGGGCTTAGAAATCGAGACAATTATTCTTCCTTGCTTGAGAAGAATAGTCAAGATAGATCATCATTGATGTTTTACCTTCCGAGGGAATATGCTCTTCGAGATCTCACGGACGTGAGTGGAAGAATGGCCCAGATGATTCAGTTTATATCATAACAATTTTTTCTCTGCAGGTTGATATCAGATGATATGATTGTTGTGGATACTGTATGTCTCTAAACATTAGATGTATACTACCGTGGTGGATGTATTCCACTGATTGTGACTATATGTCATTGATCAAGTATTTGTATGCTACTTGGTGTGGTAGTGTACCACTGGATTGTATTTGTGTACTACTATGTATAGACATTGTTGTGTTCTATTGAATGAAATTGTTATGATTGCCTTGAAGACTATCAGTAGTGTTGGAAATGATTATCAGCTAGATGGATGATCAATGGATAGAGATTTCCCTAGAAAGAAAATGGTCCAAGGAATTTACTCTTCTAAGACATAGAATGGTTCTTGTGTCACTTTGTGGAGTGAGTGACTTATCCAACATCATGTATGATTACTCAGATGGAGTATGGTTTCGAGAGATGATGCAGTTGATGACAATGATAGTGATGATGGTGCTCATGATCTAATCATGAGATAGTCTATACAACTATGTTGATGCTACTAGGTGAATGGTATGTTTGTGCTCAAGACCATTACCTTCAATACCTCCCTAGCTAGGAGGGAGTGTTGATATTATGGTAACTGCGGGAGGTATTTACCTCCACGTGTAAACTTGACGAGAATAGAATATTCTGGGAAGCAAGAAGAAACCCTAATTAATTGGGTAATAACCCTAGAAGACAAGTCGGCTCAAGAGAATGAGTTGTATTAGGTTATTAGCCTTCAAGATAAGAAGTTGGCTAAAGGAAATGTTATATACTAAAGAATTAGTACCTAGAATGAGAAGTCAGCCTAGGCAGTCTGAGAGAAATACTATAAATACAAGAGGTCAGTCTTCATTCTGGCCAGTATTTTCAGAACTGTAGAAGCAACACTTGTGCACACTGCAGTTGGCTAGTTTGTGCGCAAGTTTGGAGGAGAGATTTTGTTGTAGCTGCTGCAACTAGCAGATTTCAGTTTTGGGCTTGGACTCTCTCTTGGTTATGGTTTGGACTCTCTAATCAACTCTTGTTACTCTTGCTTGGTGTGCTATCCTTGGAGAAGGGTGCACTACGCTTTGTTTGGCTATCTAGCCTAGGGTTTTCTTCCGGAATGATTCTCTGTCAAGGTTAAGGTGCTCGGAGGTGGATTCGGCCTATGGTTGGGTTACAATATTGCTATATTATCTATGGTTAAATGAGTCAATCCATTATATTCTAACACCTTTTTCCTTTGGAATGTGCCTCATTCTACCAAAATTTTAGTGCATATGTCTTTATTCAATACTTCCCAAAAGAATGAACACTCAATCCATTCATATTTTTTATGAAACCCTACGTGACCCACTATGGGAGAGGAGTGTAATTTAGTTAAGACTCTTTCTTTGAGTGTAGAATTCTAGACAAAAGGATGTACCCTTTACACTACAATGCAACATTCTACCAAGTGTATGATCCCTTATGTTTATTTGGGTTGTCCTGGAGTTGTTGGAGAAGTTGAATGGTTTTGGAATCAACTAACCATTCATAGCATACCTCCTCTATCCAATCAATAATTAGTACATATTGTTAGCGTCAGAAGTCACTCCTGGATTTCTTGCAGGAGAAGAGCCCGACGCCCATCAATTTTATGTCATGATTCAATAAATGGGGGTGGTTGAATGGGAAGAGACCTAGGAAAGCAGTATTGACACAAAAACCAGGGTCTGGTATGTAGGAAGCAAAGGAGGTCTTGTTCCAACTTCCGTCAGTAAGTTGATTAAAGGTTGGTAGATGGAAGAGTTTTAAGAAGGGTGAGAAAGACTGCCTTGGGAAATAGGCCTTCAGAAGCTTGAGGAAGAAAAACTCAGAGGCCAAGATCCTCTTGGTCCAGAGTTTCAAGAGGCTGAAGGGTGACTCGACTGGATCCTCCAGTTCCAAGCCATTCCAGCACTGAGAAAACACAAGACCTGATTAGAAACGTTGCGACTGTTGCAGTGATCCAACCTACATCATCCTATAGCAGTGCAACTCAACTGGATCCTCCAATTCCGAGCTGTTCTAACACAGTAAACAAAAGATGGAAAAAGAGGTTGACATCCATAAAGTAAGAAGTCTCAAATGCCTTATACATTAACCAGAGCGACCAGCGCTTCACCAAAATTTACAGAACGAGAGCCTAGCTCAACCATCGACCCTTACAAAATACAAAGACTGAGTCTATATACTCAGAAAAACTCTCCTAACAGAGGCGTGCTCAGTCACCCAAGGCTTGGTGTCCCTTCAACCAAATTCGGACAGATATTCTTCGTCAGATGCCACCTTAACTACGCATGGATCCTGTAAGGGGGAGTAGTTGAGCCTTTAAGAGCTGAGTTAGCGTGTGCAGACCTCCTCTGTCTAGTCGAGAACTCGGCATGGCTTATTTGGAAAAATTGGTACACAAGACCCTCTCAAGCAGACCTCTTGCCAGACTCTCCATACCTTACACTTAATGCATGAGGAGAGGTTTCAACCACCCCTTCTCACCTTCATTTACTCCAAGTGGAAACCAGGCTTGAGGTCGAATCAAATGGCACCTGGAGATCACGATGAACCTTTTGGCGACTAGACCTGATGCCTTTGGCCCCTTTTGCATAGCTCCCTTTATTTCCCAAGTGACCACGGGCTGTGACCCTGTGTTTATTCTCGAAAGCGATTTCGGTGTTTGCAAATAGGAAGGAGTTGATCCTTGCTAATCATAGTCGCGATGAGAGAAACGTCGAGATGTCTTAATTGGGTGCCATGCGTCCCTCACATATCTGATGGTCCTGAACTCACTCGGTGATGCTATGGGCCCGGGTTCTAGACACTCCCGACACCTCGCGCATCCAGAATATGACGGAGCTGCTCCCTACGCCTCGAAATCGCGATGGGAGAAACAACGAGGAGCCTAATCGCGTGCCAGGTGTCTCTTGTGGATGGACGGCTGAGATTGCTCCGTGATACTGCGGGCCCGACTTTGGGTGCTTTCGGAGCTTCGGGGTTCAGGGTTTCAAGATGTAGAATGACATGGAACCCTCACCCTTTGAACTCCCGAATGCTGAAATGCCGACATGACTAGATCTTGCACCACGCGTCCTTTTGGATGGGTGAATGCCATCCATTCCTGCACATAATATGGGTGTTATCCATTGCGCTAATCTCGGCGCAACTCCTCTAACCACGATTTCCTGCCATCTGTCGATCTACTCTTATGGATGAATCTGGACTGTCGACGATATAATTTCACCCGCTCACTCACTTGGAAGCTTGAAACGAGATTTTTCCGTGTTGCGCTCAGGCGCTACTCCTGCATCTTGAAGACTTGAATACTCTTGTGCCTAGGACAATAAATCCTACTAACATTAGGCTCCATGGGGGATAGAGTCGTCCCTGTGATGCTCTAAGGACTCATTTTGCAGTTCCAGTGCCTTGCTGCTGGGCTATGGAGTCATTTATTTAACACTTTAAAGACGGAAAGAAAAACAATATTTACAACCGCGAAAGAGCCATGAGCGGCTCAAGAGAAAAATATTTTTAGGAAATGCCCATTCACAGGGCCATTGAAAACTTCTTGATCCTTCAAATCCCGCACCCTGTAGGTGTTATTTGAGAATACTTCAGATACTTTGAAAGGCCCGATCCAGAGGGCTTTGAATTTTTCGTGCTTGCCTTTATCTTGTTTAGGAGCATCCCATTTCAGTACCAGGTCTCCTATCTGGAACTCTTCCTTCTAGGCCTTCTTATTAAAAATTTGCTTGATCCTTTGATGATGGTCCTGAATTCTACTCATTACCTACTCCCTGGCCTGCTGGACTTCCACTAGCTGATGAATTCTTCTGATCATGTCACCAGGCTCCTCTTGATGATCCTGGAGGAATTTTGCTACAGGAATGGATAAATGAGAAGGGAAAATAGCCTCAGTTCCATAGACTAATTGGAAAGGAGAGATTCCTATAGATCTCTTCGTGGTCACTTGATCATCCCATAGAGAAAATTTCAATCTTGAGTGTCAGGCCTTCTTGTTGTCTTCCAACAATCTTTTGATGATCCTTATCAGGCTTTTGTTGGAGGACTCTGCTAAACCATTTCCCTGGGGATAGTATGGGGTGGAGTGAATCAGTTTGATCCCGAATTGCTCATAGAACATGGCTAATGGCTCGGCTCTGAAAGAGGCTACGTTATCAATGACAATCTTACTTGGGCAGCCGAATCTTGTGATGAGGTTTTCCAAGAGTCCAATGATTACCTTGTGGGAATCACTCCTGGTGGGGATAGATTCAATCCACTTGGTGAAGAAATCTGTAGCAGTCAGGATCCATCCGTGCTGCCCTCTGGAAGCGGGGTGGATTTCTCCAATGAAATCTAGGCCCCATTGCTGAAAAGTTCCTAAAACAACCACAGGATTTAACGACAGAGACTTGAGTTGTTGTTTTCCTACAAATCTTTGACATTTGGTGCAAGCTCTGACCCTCCTGCAGACGCCAGTGAACAAGGTGGGCCAATAATACCCAGCTCGAAGAATTCTGTGGGCTGTGGCCTTCCAAAAATGGTGCCCTCCACATAGGCCGCTGTGAAATTCAACCATGATCCTGTCAGCCTCCTGCGGATCCATGCATTTTAAAAGTACCCCTAGGGGGTCTTTCCAGTATAAAATTTGATCGACAAGGAAGTATATGACTTCGTTGAGCTTCAGAGCTCTTGCTTTGTTTCTTTGCAGGCCGTCTGGAGGCCACAACTCTTGCAGAAAGTATATGCCATCCTTATACCAGGGACATCAAGCCAATGGGGGCTCCCTTTGAGGGTCTATTTCAGACAGCCGACCCTGTTGAATCCCTCAGCATTCGTTGATGAAACTTACCCCCAAGGCTTGGCAATTGGCTTCAGCCAACAACTTGGCTAAACCTTGACCTTTGATCAATTTGGTAGGTTTTATTTCCAGGTCAAATTCCATAATCTTGGCTATCCATTTACTCCTCCTCCCTTCTATGTCAGGTTGCATAAGAATGTATTTAACAACAGTTGAGGGGACATAAGCAATGATTTTTTTATTGCAGGACATAGATTATAAATTCCTTGAGAGCCTTCACCAGGGCGTAGGCCTGCTTCTCCATAGTGTCATACCTGACTTCGACATCCCTCAATGCTCGACTGAAATAGGCAATAGGCTGCTCTAGCCCAACCTCGTTCGTCTGTAGTAAAAAATCAGCCACCGTGTCAGGTGAGGCAAAGGAGAAAATAAGGAAATCCTTTGATTAATTGGGACTGATAAGCATAGGGGCTTCATTCAAGGCCTTCTTTATTTGCTCAAAGGAATGATCCGTAGGATCTTTTAATGACTATGGTTGAGTTTTAATTTTGCATGCGTTAATTAACCATTTGAGAAAACTTAGTGAAAGAATGAGGAAATAAGAGGAATTATGACAGACATATACACATGTGCAGATCTGAAATGAAATAATAGACAACAAACCATAACATGCAGATTGATAACGGAGTTCGGCACAACTTTGTCTATGTCTCCGGGCCTTTGTCTCTGTGGGGGAGGCTTCTTTATTTCTGTTCAAAAGATTAAAAGTACATCGCTGCAGTGACAATTGGCTACAAGAATGATCTGGTCATGTTCATCCAGATCTCAATAACCCTATAAAGAAAACGGCATGCAAAACGGACGTCCGGAGCTCCCAGAAATGGCCCGACAACGTCTGCTCCTCAATAGCTTCCCTGCATAAAAATGGCTTTGGCTTGGCTTTCTTTCAGCATAACTCTGCTTTTTCTGTCCTCTATGGCCTCAAACAGGCCTAGTTTATATAGATCTGAAGTTGGTTGTTCATCTCCAACTTCCTCCCAAATTTGGGCTCCAAAAATGCCCAATATCTCCCAAAAATGGAGAAAATCCAATAATATCAGGCATTAAAACCAATAAAATCCCAAAACTATACAAAATAACCCAAAATTATATAATAACAGGGCGCATCCCCCACTAGGCGCGTGCTCCTGGTCACATCATGCCTCCATGTGGCCACGCGCCAGCCCATGGGGTTGTGCGCTGGCCACCTTATCCGAAATACTTGGTCATGTGGCAGTCGGGTATGGGACCGCACCCTTAATACGTGCCCCAACTGCTGGCTCCCGGTCCTATGGAAAACGATATGGAATCTCGGGCTATGACCCATAACCGCGTGCCCTATTTTCATTAATGCCCGGGTCACATGGAACCGACCCATGGACCAAGGGCTGGTCCCTATCGACTCCCGCACAAATTTAAACCATCCGCGCTTGTGGACATATGTGACAACAATATAACCAAGGGTTGGGGCTAGGCCCCAACCCTTCCCGCCTCCGACCGAAAGCTTTATCAAACATAAATACATTATGTGCCGTATGGTTAATAAGTAACACCCGTCGGCCAGGCGGTTAGCCGGTCCTGCCAGTCCGTTGCCCGAAGGGGAGGTCGCGGGTTCGACCCCCGTGCACTCCAATAACTTTTACACAAACTGACGAACCAACCACAAGGTGCCACGTTGAATCTCATGACTGGGCCACGTGGCACACCAACAACCAACCAAAATATACCAAGTGTCAATCGTTGGATGCCCCACGTGTCTTCCACGTGTCAACTGTCGTACGCCACATCACCTGCCCAGTCAACTGCTGACGTCATCCTGTGCCACGTGTCACCCTTACAGTGGTGACACGTGTCACACCTGGATTGGTCCAGCTGTTTTCCCGTACATGTGCTCTGTCACCTTCCACGTGTCACCTTCAGAAGTTTCCACGTGTCGTCTTCAGGAGATGCCACGTCAGCCTGTACGAACTGTACAGTCATCCTTTTTTTTTTTTTACTTGTTTGCCTTTTCGGACAGAATGTGATATATTTCGCATACGGAGCCCATTTGACGAAGTAAATATACCATCGAAATCAGGAAGATAAGACGGATGCAATGGCATTGGTTTCATCGCATTCCGAGCACTTTCATTTTTGATCATTTTTAAGCCCTGTCAGGCTTCTAGATCCGATTTCAGATCAAGGAATGTCGCGACTCAGAGGTCCACCTCACTTCATTTCCTTTTCTTAACATGGAGGTTATAAGGTTTACCTCCTCAGCAAATTTAGGCACAAGCCTCCTCAGAAAATTAATCTTACCAAGGAAAGATTGGACCTCCTTCTTGGACCTCGGGATTGATAAGGCTTGTATTGCCTCAACTCTACTAGGATCTATCCTGACTCCTTCTGGTGATACTATGTGGCCTAGTAACTTCCCCTCCTGCATGGAGAACAAATATTTCTTGGGCTTCAATGAAATGCCAAAGCTCCTTCATTTCAGGAAGACCTTCCTGAGATGACAATAGTGTTCTTTATCAGATTTTGAAAATACTGTGATGTCATCCAGATAGACGACTACAAATTTATCCTTTTCCCCAATGAAAGTTATGTCCATGGCACGTTGAAACGTCTCCCCTGCATTCATCAATCCAAAAGGAATTTTGGCATACATGAATGTGCCCCATGGAGTGGTAAATGTCGTCTTTTCCCTGTCCTTAGGCAGAACAGAGACTTGATTGTAGCCATAGAAACCATCGATCATGGACATCCTAGATGCTCCTGTTACCCTCTGCAATATATGTTCCATCTTTGGTAAGGGGTAGTTATCCTTCCGCGAGCTCCAGTTTAGGTTTCTGAAGTCTACACAGAGTCTGATTTCTCCATTCCTTTTCCTTACTGGTACCAAGTTGGCCACCCACTCTGAATATCTCAGTGGTACGATGATATGGGCTTGTAGCAGCTTCTTCACTTCCCTCTCCATAATAGGTAGCAACATAGGATTGGTATGTCTTAGTTTCTGCCTAAATGAATTTGCCTCCCCTTTCAATGGGATTTTATGCTTAATGACGAAAGTGTCATATGTTTTGAGATCTCCATAGGTCCAGGAGAAAACATCAGCAAATTCCCTCAAAAGTCAAGCATATTCAGACGTCTGCTCCTTTGTCAGACTTCTTGACAATTTGACAAACTTGGGCTCACTCTCAGCACCAATTTTGCACTGAATAGTATCAGCGTCATCCTCCGAGATTTCCACTTTTAATGACACATCATTTCTATCAAAAATCCTTTCCAAAGGAACCAGTCCCCTCAGAATGTAGTTGATGGGGAGCTGGACAATGTTGCGCTCTGCTATTTTATTCAAAAAATTACCCCCATCAAGATCTTCTTGAGAGACAGAGTCTTGGTCAATTTGCATCTATGAAAATTCTTCAACGGTCTCCAAGAATCTTTTGACCTCAAGATCATCCTTGAACACCTTCCAATGCTTGACATTGTTAGGTATGGAGGGCTTGTATTTTACTTCCACATCATATCTGAATTTGGGCGACAAGGGGACTTTGAAATTGCTTGTTGATGTAGCCAAGGAATCTGCCACTGTGTTCTTTTCTCTTGGGATGAAAGAAATGTTGAATGCTAAGAAGAAACTGTCAATTAAGTCCCATACCTCATTTCTGTAACTCCTGAGTCGAGGATGCTTAGCCTGATAAGCGTTTCTGATCTGTTGGACCGCCAACTCTGCATCTCCGAATACTGCTACTTCCTAGATTCCCATTTCCCTTGCAGCTCTAGTCCTAGAGAAAGAGCTTCATACTCTGCCACATTGTTAGTAGATTCAAATTCTAGTTTGTGTGATATATATATGGTTTCTTGAGCAGGTGATACAAAAAATACCCTAGCACCAGTGCCTTCCCTGGAAGAGGCTCCATCAAAGAACATTTTCTAGATGGGGGTGATGGAGGGAGGAAATTTATGGGAAGTGGTGGGAGGCTTTCTGAGTTTTAGCGGAGGCTCGGGAGCATGAGTGAGTTGTAGTAAACTGGAACCCAAATCAGTGTCCAAGGCAAAAATGGGATGGTTGGTAGGGTTGGCTTCATCACTGATTATATAGGCCAGTTGGGCTTCTCTGTATAGCCTCCTATGCTCTCCTCCAAACACTGGGATAGTAGCATATGTTAGGTCCATCTGCAAAGTTCCCCCCAGTCTTTTTATCCAAGATCTTGATAACAACATACCGAACTTGGGGGGGACATCTTCCACTTCAATATCCATGACCACACTTTTCATGGGCAACTGAAACAAGGTCACGACCAGGTCTTTGATAACTCCTAGACATTGAACTTTTCTGGAGTCAAAGGAATAGAGGTCATGATAGGCTCGGGTGACTTCTAGCCCTAACTCTTCCATGACAGTTTTGGGCATGAGGTTGTGAGAAGCCCCCGAATCCATCAAGCAGTTGCGTTGTACCTTGTCATGTATGTTCAAGGAAGTGTAGAAGGGAGGGGATGAGTCATTTTTGTCTTCTACCATAGGACCTAGAATAACTGCAGGCTTTTCATCTTGCAAATTGATGGAGTCTTTGGGAAGGCATGAGACCTCAGACTGTAAAATATTAGAGAAGCGTTTCTTGAACCCTTCATGTTTAATCAATTCGGTCAGGGGGACATGGATTTTGATCTTTTGAATTTCATGCTCGAAATTGAAATAAGATGTAAGTTTCGAGATTTCTCTTATTTGGGGAACATGAATCTGGACTATGGGAGAGAGGGGTTGGGTCTTCTTACCTCTGTGACTGTCCGCTACTTCATTAGCAGTTTTCTCTGTTCTACTGGACTGCTCAGGAAAATCAGGGGCTACTGTCTTTCTCTTAGATCTCGGATCATACCCGCCTCAGCTGCCACTGGCCTTGTCTCCCTTGCTCAATTCATTTAGTTGACTATCCATGAGAGACTCCTCGTATGCCGATTGAGTGAGATGAGGAAAAGGAGGAGTGTCTCTGAAGCAATGGATTTCAGGATCAATCTCATTTGTTCCCCCTTCTTCTTCCTCGGCCATAAAATTGTTTTGGAAAGGGGCCTGGATTTTCTGGTCTTCTCTGTCTCTTCCCCTCTCTCTTTGCACAGTCGGGGAAGTAACATTGTTTGGACTTCTGAAACCTCCTTTATTTTCGACGTTTTGAGGGCCCTTGTATGCTTGCCTCCCCTCCACCTTCATCCTCTCCATCTTTGCATACATAGACTTCACCATATTGGTTAGTTCATCCACTTGAGGGTGGGGCACCGATGGACCATAAGTTGAGGTTTCCGATCTTCCCTTTCTTCTGTCTGCGTCGGCCTTGTTTCTCAATCTATCAGCTGCTAATACATTGGATTCCACTTCTATGGATGCATATTTCATTTGAGATAAGGAGGTGGCTCTTCTTTCTCTCAATAAAAGACAGAAATCAGGGCCAAACGCACTAGCATAAGAAATCTTGGCCGAGGCTTATGAGGGTTTTATTTTGGTAGGAATTTTATTATTCATCTTATTGAATCTTTTGGAGAAGTCAAAGACAGACTCTCCTTCCATCCTCCTCAAAGAGCCGAACTCTGTCATGTAGTACATGAAATCCTTCTTATCTCCCCATTGCCTCAGGAAAGCACTATCCAGAGCTTCAATCCCAGCAATAGATCCGGGGGCCAATCCTCTAAACCACTTCCTCACCTCACCATCTAAGATCTGGACAAAAAATCTCATCCAAACATCTTCATTTTCAATGTTTAGGTTGTCCGCATAACTGTAGAAAGCAGCCAGGTGCTCTTCCGCAGTTATGTCCCCTTCCCCAGTGAACTTGGGCATATACTTCAAGTAATCTCCAGTAGAGAGAGGATTCATAGGATGGGGTAGGATTAAGGGAGCATATCTGGCAGGGACTATGGCATCCATTCTATTTAGAGGGGGATTAGCACTAGGCATAGGAATATTAATTGAAGGAGAACTCGGAGGAGAAGGAGTTCGTGAAGGGGCTGTGTGGAATGAGTCTCAAAGTGGGACGGGAAACAAAAGGGGATTTAAGGAGAAGGCTAATGGGCTTAAGTCAGCAGATGCTCCTTTTTTTGCAGGAGTGGTAACAGTAACGAGAGGAGGAGTGGGGAAATCTTCAACGGTCCTGGGTCTATGCCAAAGTATAGCTTCAGAGGAGAGGGGAGTGACAAGGGTTTCTCCCTCCAATCCTAGGCAAGGAGGGGAAAAATCAGCAGGAACACTCCCAAAATTCAGGAAACGAGAAACCTCAGAACGAGGTCTATTAAGAAACTGAGGAGGAGAGAATGAAGCTCCTACAGAAGGAGATTGCGGATTACCTAGTTCGACGGTGGAAGCTTCTTCTTCAGAGGCCTTTCCTATTCTGAGAGCCACCTCCGGATCAGTTTCAGGTGTAGCTAGAGGCAATTGTGGATGAGACTGTGTGTGTCTGCCTATGAAAGACACAATTAATACAACAGGTTCGCCATGGTGGAGTCATCACAATGGATTCTCCAGATGCATAGTAGCAATCTTCAAAGGCTCTGATACCTGATGCACCTTCAGAATCAGAGGCTCAATGTCCTTCAATCCCGGGGAAAAAAGATTCAACTTCGTCCCCAGAAACGGCGCCAGAAATGTTAGCGTCAGAAGTCACTCCTGGATTGCTTGCAGGAGAAGATCCCAACGCCCATCAGTTTTATGTCACGATTCAATAAATGGTGGTGGTCGAATGGGAAGAGACCCGGGAAAGAAGTATTGACACAGAAACCAGGGTCTGGTATGTAGGAAGCAAAGGAGGTCTTGATCCAACTTTTGTCAGTAAGTTGATTAAAGGGTGGAAGATGGAAGACTTGTGAGAAGGGTGAGAAAGACTGCCTTGGGAAACAGGCCTTTGGAAGCTTGAGGAAGAAAAACTCAGAGGCCAAGATCCTCTTGGTCCAGAGTTTCAAGAGGATGAAGGGTGACTTGATTGGATCCTCCAGTTCCAAGCCATTCCAGCGCTGAGAAAACACAAGAATTGATTAGAAACGCTGCAACTGTTGCAGTGATCCAACCTACATCATCCTACAACAACGCAACTCGACTGGATCCTCCAATTCCGAGTTGTTCTAACACAGTAAATAAGAGATGGAAAAAGAGGTTGACATCCATAAAGTAAGAAGTCTGAAATGCCTTATACATTAACCAGAGCGACCAATGCTTCACCAAAATTTACAGAACGGGAGCCTAGCTCAACCATTGACCCTTACAAAATACAAAGACTGAGTCTATATACTCAGAAAAACTCTCCTAACAGAGGCGTGTTCAGTCGCCCAAGGCTTGGTGTCCCTTCAACCAAATTTGGACGGATAATCTTTGTCAGACGCCACCTTAACTATGCATGGCTCCTGTAAGGGGAGTAGCTGAGCCTTTAAGAACCGAGTTAGCATGTGCAGACCTCCTCTGGCTAGTCAAGAACTCGGCATGGATTCTTTGGAAAAATTGGTACATAGGACCCTCTCGAGCAGAATGCTTTCCAGACTCTCCATACCTTACACTTAATGCATGAGGAGAGGTTTCAACCACCCCTTCTCACCTTCATTTACTCCAAGCGGAAACTAGGATTGAGGTCGAATCAAATGGCACCTGGAGATCACGATGAACCTTTCAGCGACTAGACCCGACGCCTTTGGCCCCTTTTGCATAGCTCCCTTTATTTCCCAAGTGACCACGGGCTGTGACCCTGCGTTTATTCTCGAAGGCGCTTTTGGCGTTCGCGAATAGGAAGGAGTTGATCCTTGCTAATCATAGTCGCGATGAGCGAAACGTCGAGATGTCTTAATTGGGCACCATGCGTCCCTCACATATATAACGGTCCTGAACTCACTCGGTGATGTTGTGGGCCCGGGTCCTGGACACTCCCGTCACCTCGCACATCAAGAATATGACGGAGCTTCTCCCTGCACCTCGAAATCGCGATGGGCGAAAAGGCGAGGAGCCTAATCGCGCATCAGGTGTCTCCTGTGGATGGACGACTGAGATTTCTCTCTGATACTGCAGGCCTGACTTTGGGTGCTTTCGGAGCTTCGGGGTTCGGGGTTTCGAGATGTAGAATGACATGAAACCCTCACCCTTTGAACTCCCGAATGCCGAAATGCGGACATGACTAGATCTCGCGCCACACGTCCTTTGGGATGGGCGACTGCCATCCATTCCTGCACATAATATGGGCACTATCCATTGCGTTAATCTTGGCACAACTCCTCTAACAGTGATTTCCCGCCATCTATCGATCTGCTCTTATGAATGAATCTAGATCGTCGACGATATAATTTCGCCCGCTCACTCGCTTGGAAGCTTGAAATGAGATTTTTCCGTGTTGTTCTCGGGCGCTACTCCTACATCTTGCAGACTTGAATACTCTTGTTACTAGGACAAGACATGTTACTAACACATATAAATTAAATAGGCAACATTCCTCCTCAGACTTCCAAGATAAAGCGTCGACCACCACATTCTCCTTTCCTTTCTTGTAGATGATCTCATAATCATGGCCTGACATTTTGGTGACCCAATTTCATTACTCTGTTGAGGAAAAACACTATTCCAAGAAGTATTTCAAATTGTGATGGTCTGTCTTAATTTGGAAATGATGCCCAATTAGGTAAGGATGCCTCGTATCAACTATTTAAAGTATATCTGTCATTTTCTTTCCAGAGGTTGATTTTATCAAGTTTTACCATACAATTGTTTACTAGTGAAGGCCAAGGGGTGTCCCTCTTACATTAGCATTTCCCCAACACCTTTGCTTGATGCATCACATTCCAAGATCAAAGTCTTCTTGAAGTTTGGCATGGCTTGGACAAGAGTAGTATGTGTAGCTTCTTTTAAACCCTAAAAATCTTGTTCAATAACACCATTACAATCGAAGACATTTCATTGAGCAAGGTGGTGAGCGTAATTGCAATTTTACCATTGTTTTCACAAAATTCCTATAGTAACAGGTAATGATAAGGAATCCACACAAAATTCCTATAGTAACAGGTAATGATAAGGAATCCACACAAAATTTGAGAGTCTTTGGGTGACACCAATATTTCATTGCCTCAATTTTCTTAGGAACAACACATACTCAACCTTGACTAACAATGTTCCCAAAATATTCCACTTAATCACGTTTAGAATGTTTGATGAATAGTTCGTGATTGTAGAATATTTGTAAAACCTAATCCACTTGTGCCACATGTGTCTCCCAATTTTTATTTGTTGGACAAATGAGGGGGGGGGGTGAATCAGTTGTTACCGTGCTTAAACAATTATGCTTATTTTAAACTCTTTGCAGAGCACTTAATGAAAATCACAATAAGGCAGGGAGGTAAGCAATAAAACATTTGACATCAGTCACACATATGAAATATACAGAGACAGATATTTCCTGAGGAAACCCATAAAGGGTAAAAGCCTCTTCTTCTTGGTATGATAATAAATCTTTACATTTTGTACATTATCATACATATGAGCTACAACTCATTGTGAGGCTACAACCTCTGTTTTGCAAGATGCAACTTGCTGAGAGCACCAACTCTCTGTTTTCTCTAGC
>SNQJ01S0032668.1:29375-42510 GCA_010110895.2 Picea sitchensis
AGCAACCACTAGAAGGAAGCACCAACTCCCTGGTTTATCTAGAACCCACTAGAAGGAAGCAACAACTCCCTAAGTGTTCCAACACCAACTGGATGGAATCACCAACTTCCAGTCACACAGGCACCAACCTGTAAAACAGAGAACAACAGTTCTTCCTTGCACCACCCTGCCACCCTGGTTTCTATAGATGAAACCAGATGGAAGATACAAATACTTGTGTTCAAGCACCCACTTGAATCTCTGAGGACAACAGTCCTCCCTAGCACCTCCCAACCACCTTGAAAAATAAATATTTGCTACTAAAACTTATTACAATGATATAATGTTCATCAATGGCTTACCAGTCTCATCATTGTTCTGCTACACTGCCCTGCTATGTCTACCTCACTGTCTTCCTGCACACATGCCTTGCACTTTCTGTTCTTCTTCCTTTTATGCTATGTGCGCCATCTCCATTCAATGCACCATTCCTCTTCTGTGTATTTTGGTTGTTGCACACTACCTCCTTCTACATGCTTGAATCACTCTCAACAATTGAAACCATCTCTTCTTTTCTCTGCATTCTTATAGTCTCTGTGCACCTTCTGCATCCTCTATTCACGATGCTTCTGCATGCTCTCCCCATGTTGAGTGCTCTGCCTGATCATCATTGCAACTCTTCATCTTCTCTGGCAATTAAACCCATGCGTCCATCATCACTGGGTGTTATGTCAAGATTCCTTAGCCTCTCCAGTAGTCGAGGCTCTTCGTCTTCTCTGTCACAGTCGAGCTCATTTCCTTTGTTGCAGTTCCAGGCTCCAACGGTCTTCCATCTATCAATAGCCTCTATGAACAGTCTTCATACCAATGGAAGATGCCTCGAGACTCTTCATCTTCTCTGGCGATCACCCTGAAGTCTCTTCGAGTCCTCTCATCGAAACCATCAGTAGTTTCTAGCAGTTACACTATGAACCTCCAAGAAAATGCCTCAGCAACTGAATCACCAACCGTCCAAGAGTCATGATTCAGTTCTTCTAACTGGATCGTAACTGATCGATTAACTGTGAAGAGCAACAATAGCCCTTCGATCAGATTTCCAAGTATCCAACACCTTTGGATTATAAGCACAGGGTCTCGCGTTGATTTCACCATTTCGGAATTCCTGTGGTGAAGAGTCTCGACTCCCCAAGTCGTGATCTCTAAAATTGGATATTAGCTTCGTGCTAGCTCCTCCCTTGAGCCTTCATCGATGTGACCATAGGTTATGACCAGGGGCCAATTCTGAACACGCATTTTGCATTTCGTGTTTCAGGGATTCTGTGAAGAGTCGTCTCGACTCTCCATGTCCCAAACTCTAAAATGGAGCTTGTCTCTTCGAGTTATTCTCTACAGCTCTTCGACGATGTGACCACCAGCGGTGACCAAGCACTTATCCGTAAAGCGCTTTCTCAATTTCGCATTTCGACATTCCTATGATGAAGGGTCTCGACACTCCAAGTCACGATCACCGAAATGGAGCTTGGTTGCAATAGATCCTTCCTCCATCTTTCGCAGATGTGACCACTGGCTGTGACCACATCCTTATTCGAAAATTCATTTCGGCGTTTCGGCATTTCTTTGATGAAGTGTTTCGACACTCTAAGTAACGAACCCCGAAATGATCTGAAAGTATTTCAATGTTTTGCATTTCACAACTTCAGGACTCATGTGATGAAGAGTCTCGACTCTTGACTCCTCCAACTCCCGGTATCCAAAACTTTGAAATGGAGTTTAAGTCATGGATTTCGGCGTTTTTCATTTCGCAACTTCGGGACTGCTATGATGAAGAGTCTCCACTCTTGACTCCTCAAACTCCTAGTATCCGAAACTCCGAAATGGAGTCTTTGTTGATGTGCATGTTTCTGGATTTTGGGGTTTCGCATTTCGCAACTTCGGGACTTCTGTGATGAAGAGTATCGACTCTTGACTCCTCCAACTCCCTGTATCCGAAACTCTGAAATGGAGTCAGATCAACGGTCCACAATCTTGATGATTCGATGGTCCAAATCTTTTTGTGATTTCGAATATCGCGAGTTCCTGTCGTGAGTTGCTTCCTTGCCTCCTCCATCTCCCGATATCCGAAACTCCAACATGAAGTTTACGCTTTTGATCTTTCCATGCAATCATCATTGCACTATTGGTCTTTCCACTTTCTCTTGTTCGTCATCGTCGGGCTGAGCTTTCCATCAATGACAAACAAATACTCTGCCTTTTGTATACCTATCTTCCATTGTTGTCTCCCAACTATAAACCTGCCAATGTTGCTACTATTCTTTCCTGTAACCATACCATCGTCATTGTTGTTCTTGCCATCAATAAATGTAAGCATGCTATCGTTGTTGTTGTTCTTTCCCGTAACCATACCTTCGTTGTTGTTGTTCTTGCCATCAATAATTGTAAGCATGATATTGTTGTTGTTGTTCTTGCCTGTAGACATGCCATCGTTGTTGTTGTTCTTGCCATCAATGACAAGCATGCTCTTCTTGTAAACATGCCAACATTATTGTATATCAAGATATCATCAAAGAAGACAAGGAAAAAATGGTGTTGAAGGGCCCAGGGGTTGAAATATATTGTTCATAATGATTTAAAAAGTGGAAGGTGCACTACTAAGACCAAAAGGCATCACCAAGAAATCATAACGGTCTTCATATGTACAGAAAGCGGTTTGAGGAATATAGGATTCATTAATTATAATTTAGTGATAACCCAAACATATTAGATCAAGTTTGATGAAGAACTGTGCTCCATGTAGCTCATCTAAGAGGTTGTCAATGACAAAAATGGGAAATTTATCTTTGACTATCAATTTGTTAAGAACGTGAAAGTCGGTACACATGTGCCAAGCACCTTATTTTTTAAGAACCATAATAACTTGAAAAGAGTAGGGATGGTACTAGGATGCATCACATCTACTTCCAACAATTACTAAATTAGTGGTGCAAAAGGATGGCAATATAGGTACACATTTAGTCGTTGGATACCTAGAATTAGTGGTATACTATGACCATGCTCATCACATGAATGTGGTAGTCCACCGGGAAGTACAAAGGCCTATTGGTGTTTCTCCAAAAACATCTACAAGTCATAATGAATTGATAGGGAAGTATCCTCCAGAACATGGATGGCATGGAATTGTGCAATAATGCATGAATGATCCTTCTTCAAGAGATTTTCCATACAATGGGAACTGACTATTTATAGAGAGCCTACTTTGAGACATATGGAAGTGTAGAAATGCTTGTCCTTCTTGAAAATGATGTATAATTCTAGGAAATCCATGGTTATGGGACCCAATTTTCTCAACATTTTTCACACAAAAGGATGTCACAACCTCCCATTTCAATGAAAAACATGTGAGTTTCTAGAAATAATCACCCATTTGGAGTTTCACATTATCACACTTGCCACCACATTTCATAAATCCCACTTTTGCAATCATAATTTGAAATTTGTTAATAGCAAGGGTATAACTATGTGTTTATTCTACGGTGCAATAATGGATGAAATTGTGGGTATTGTTATTGTCTATTAATATAATCACCTCTTGTGCTTGATATATCCAACTAAATTAATATCCAAGGAGATGAAGGTTTTTTCGAGGAATGAAGGGAGATTTGGGGTTCTTCATAATGTTGGCTCAGGGAGGCAACACCCTCTGTAGTAGGGGTGATTTCCTTCATAATTAACATGCCAGCTTTATCATCAAAAATGTCTTTGGAGATGGCCATATATAAAATATATTCCTTACATTTATGCTTAGGAAATTATTTGTGATCATACTCATATCAAAGACCTTTGAGTTGAAAATGTATGATTTCTCCCTATGTCAATATTTTGACCTTAAGGGGTGGAGTAGGATGTGAAGAAGGCACAAAATTTTGGTGTGGTCATGGAACTAATTTTTGGTGTTTGATCTGGGGATATATCAAAACCTATGCACAACAAGCTCGCTTATAGGCCTCCGACAAGGTAGTAGGGTGATTTATCTCAATGTGGGATTTTATTTCCTCCTTCATACCATTAATAAAACATTGCTTGAAAAATTCTATAATCAAATTTTTTGATATGAGTGCCAAGAATTCAAAAGAACCAATATATTATTCCATTGAGCTTATTTGATGTAATTTCGTAAGCAATGCCATAGAAATAGTATCATTTTCAAAGTGACCAAAAAAAGATTTAACAAACTACTTCCATGCAATGTATCTAAGAGATTATTTCTTATGCCATTACCACCAGTTCCAATGTTCTTGATCCTATTATGAGTTTCAATAGGTCATTCACTATAAGACAAAGGGAAAAGTAGTGTTCCGTCTATTCAACCCGTCTTTTCAGATATGACCCATCAAACTTATCCAAAACTATCTTAGGTAATCAATGTACCATATTAGTGGAAACATCATTAAAGGGGCAGTTGTTGCAAGAGACTTCACCCATGGAACATTCATCATTATCATTCTGACCCTCTAAATTTTCAAATTTATCAAAACAAAGAGAGATTTGTCCATCGATGATAGTTATGTGGTTATGAAGTTGGTACTTAGTTGCATAAACTATCTACATTAGGGACTTGATTTCTATCATTATGGAATTCATTTTATCTTCTACATTTGACATGTTTCTACTGTGAGTCATGGGACCACATGGACCACTTGAAGGGTTATCAGGAAATATACCAATGTAGTCAACATAGACGAGGATGTGGTGAGATAGGTCATCGATAAGGGTTAGGTCCAACCTAGGCCTATGAGGTGCACTCTAAGAGTTACTCAAGAGATACATCAATGCTATTCGATTTGTGAGAGGATACTTTTGAGATATATCAAAATTATTGTTAAGTGTAATTATTTTTTCAAAAATATATCAAAATTGAAAAAATTATTTTCAAATTTCAAAATCAAAAAGATATATATATATATATATGAGTTGTTAAAGATGAGTTTAGTGTAAATGAACACAACAAGAATGACACACATATGATAAAAAGGATGAAGTATAAACATCAATGTGATGAAAAATAATATATGGAATGTTAATGTCATCAACATCCTAAGGAAAGTTAATGAAAGAAATTGCATATACATGGAAAAGGTATATAGGAAACATGCAAGAGATTTTGAGAGCAACAAATGTGCATGACATATTAATGCAGTAAGGAATTCGTTGCATCATACATGGAATGTGAAGCATCAAGGTAATAGATAATGAATATTGTTATAAACAATGTTGAGAAGGAGAAGCATTAGAGGATGTTACAATAATTATATAAGGAAGCTGGAGAGACACGAAGGAAGAAGATGCAGAGGAAAAATAAATAAGATACCATAAAAGAGGGTCATGGTTGGAGGCTTGGTAAAGATGCATTAGCCACTTGGAAGAGCCTACGTCAATCCAACATAATTAGACATAGGTAACAATGAKCTAGTCATATTGTAGTTACTASTTGAAGAGTCATAGGGAGTATATTAAGAGCCATAGTATCTAGCATTGAGGCATATGTGGAATCTATTGATGGACATGTCTTTTCATTGATGGAAATGTGTGGATGATTTCCTCAGATCACTAAGCAATATGCTTCTATGGTGTGTCTATAAATTGATGATGATTAACTTATAAAAAAAATCTTTGTTTTAATTTGGTTATTCATAGTTTAATATGCACATATTCATTTGGAAGAGTGTATAACTATGATTGGATCCATTACCCTCTAGGAGGAAAGTCTCTAGGAGAGCCTATGAAAATAGTATCAAAGTGAAGAAAGTATCTAAGAGAGCTTATGTAAATAGTAAAGCTTGATCTTGGTGTTGTGACTATGTGATTCATGAATGCAAAACTGGCAATTGCATTTTTTGGACCCAAGTAGGTGGAAATCGCAAGGGTTTCACTCATTGAATCCATGAAATAGAATGTGCATTCATAGGAGATTAAACAAAATCCCTAATTATATTGAAGAATACCTCCCAAAATTATTTTCTTGAACCCCCTGCCCAATACACATTTCAAGTTACAAAACCCTTATTTTCACTAGAAATCCTAGGTTTCCAATTTTTTCCTCACATTTTTAATACATTTTTTATTTCTAACCCAAGTATGTTTCTATGAAAAAACTCATATACATGGATAATTTTAAGGAAATTTATCTTAAAATGTAGAAACCTTGTTGAATATTAATAACCCTTAATATGCAAACTAAAATGTTTGGCGATATTTTTGTAAAAATATTCAAATTTCTAAGTTTTTTATATATAGTTTCTATAAAATTTTGGCAATTTTTAGGGTAATATAATTTTATCCTATAGAATTTGGGCAAATCATTTTTAGAAAAAATGGAAATTGTTGACTATTTTTTTGGGAAAAAACATAGAAAATTACCCCATGGGTGAAATTTATCCCTTAAAAATTTCCCTCCTCCTATAAGCTCTAGATGATGATTATGTACATTGATGGATGACCTTTTTTTCCTTTTTTTCCTTGTTTGAATTTAACCCACACACTGATTGGAGATCACTGCAGATTCTAACAATACTAATTGCTTTTCATTATTCAATGTGGTAAAAAAGGTCCAAGTTTCCAAAATTATGCATCCCAATCTCTTTCCCAAAGAAGAAACCAAACAAAGAGAAAAGTAGCAAAGAGGTTAGATTTTGAGTCATCAATAAATAATCAAGGTCTACATCACACTTCTTATTGGGAGAGGAAAAATCATTTCTAGAAGCCACATGTGTAGACTCCTATGACCCTTTGTTTGTTTCTACCTAATGGGGATTCATTACAAAGTCCTTCAACTAGGTAGCATTTTCATGTCTTGCTCAAACCATTGATTTCTAACTAAATTTTTGGTCAAATACTTGATTTAGCGTGTCCGAAATTGATGGGAGAGTACACACAATAGGTTGATATGGGATATTTTTGGTCAATGTCGAGTACTATAGTGCCTAATAAATTGTAGAAATTGTTGCATATGTTGGAACTTCTCGTGTTGCAAATAGGGTTCTAAGCATTGAACAATGAAGAGAAAGAAGAGCATACTAGGAGAAGGAATACATTATTGTGGATCTTGAAGGGCATTGACTTATCCAATCCAAAGCCACCTATTCAAACCCCTGAATACCTAATTCAAACTCCCCACCTGATACCTAGTTCTAAAACCCCCCAATGTGTGTGTGTGTGTGTTTTAATATATCCAAAATATCCCTTGACCCATATAGACTAGGTAGCATATTTCTTTCATTTTTTATCATTTTAATAAACCCCCCAACATGAAGGAACATGTCATAATATTTCCTAATTAGTGAACCCCTTATGGTGGAAAGGTTCAAAGCTTTGTTTGATCATTTTGACACACTATAGCAAAAATGGTGATTGCATCATTTATATCTTAGCAAGTGGATATGCTTAGAGGTTTCCATGATTGATGTGACTAAAAATTATAGAAATGGAAAGAAGATAAGAAAGAGTTGTCATGTGAAAAGAAATGTGGGAGTTTAGAAGAAGTGTTAAGGAGTTAAAAACTAGACAAAGTGGAGAATCCAAAGATAGTGGCTTTGAATCAAAATTAAAAGAGGATAAAGATGATGGAACTACACAAGGGCACCCAATTACATGGTTTCTATTACTATAAATAGTTTCTAACTATCCAAAATATTAACCACCTATTGTTCCTTCATTAAGGAGGCTACATCAACTACCTCGTGGACTTTATTTAATGAGGCCACCTTACATTTATTGATTACACACTGTAACTACCTAATGCACCTTATTTAATAAAGATGGTCACTATTATGCATTAAGGAAAAACCTATCCCCTTAAATATGGGAGTTATGTTGGCACCCTAACATGCCCTCCCCCTTTAAAAGTAGTGATGTCCTAAAGGTTGGAGAAGTGGAAATCGGTGTAGGATTGTGGATGGTTCCCACATCTATATTTAGGTTGTGTATCCTTCCACTATACCAAGACTTCCTAGATAGTGCACTGACATAAACGACGCCCTCTTTTGTCTAAAAATACCTATAGCTACAACTAAGTGGAACCCTTGTCAACCAATTCTATGAGGATCATTTGAACACAACAATTCAACCCTACCACTTTCCTCAAGCATGAATCATGAAATACTAGGTGGATATTACAATGGGATGAGAGAGCCAACTTGTAATTAGCATGCCCAATACGTTTTATTGTTGTAAAGGGTCCATAAAACTTAGTTGTGAACTTATGGTTGCTCTTCTCCTTGAGTGTGTCTATTTATAGGGATAGAGATGAAGGAACACATGAACCCCTTCTTCAAAGTGGTGCTAAAATCAATGTTTATCAATTTGTTGGTTGATTTCATTCCAAGCCAATACCAACTTGTCCTTGAGTGTACAAATATTGTCAGCACAAACATTTAGGGTTTTTTCCACCCATTGAACCTTGGATGTGCCTAGTAAGTACAAGGTCATTGATGGGGGATTTGGTCCATAGGCCACCTCACAGGGTAACATTTTGGTATCACCATGATAAGAAAAATTGTACCACTATTCTTCAAAGGGTAGCCATTGAACCCACTATGCCTTCTCTTCTAAGGAAAAAAGTCAAATAAATTTCTAGACACTTATTGACCATTTTTTTCTAACCATATGTTCAGGGACAATATTCCATGCTCATTTTTTATTGGGTACCTTGTATTTCAAACAAATTCTACTAGAAATTCCAAGTGAATGTAGGATCATGGTATGTCACAATTGAATTACACATGCCATGGGGTTTAAAAACATTTTCCATGAAGACTTGTGCAACTATAGAGGCCTTGAACGAGTGTTGTAACAGAAAATAGAGAGCATACTTGCAAAGGTGTTTAACAACCACCATGATGACTAATTTGTTTCTTGATTTAGGTAACCCTAAAATAAAATCCATGGAAATTCCAATCCAAATTGTTGTAGGAATTAGTAAAGGATGTAATTATGTCAAAGGCTTCACCATTTTACCCTTATTCCTTTGGCATGTGCCACGTTATACTACAAATTTAGTGCATATTTCTTTCTTCATTCCTTCCCAAAAGAACGAAAACTCAATCCATTCATATTTTTTTCTGAAACCATACATGACTCACTATGGGAGAGGAGTGTAATTTAGTTAAAACTCTTTCTTTGAGTGTAGAATTCTGGACAAAAAGGCTACACCCTTTACACTACAATGAAGCATTTTACCAAGTGCATCCCTTATGTGTATGTGGGTTGTCCTGGATTTTTTGGAGAATTTGAATGTTTTTGGCATCTTCTAACCATTCCGAGCATACCTCCTCTATCTAATCAAGAGTTAGAAAGGATAAATTAAATAGGGAGATTTCCTCCTCATACTTCCAAGATAAAGCATCGACCACCACATTCTCCTTTCCCTTCTTGTAGATGATCTCATAATCATGGCCTGACATTTTGGTGACCCACTTTGGTTTCTATGTTAAGGACAACCTCTATTCCAAGAAGTATTTGAAATTGAAATGGTTTATCCCAATTTAGAAATCATTCCCAATTAGGTAAGGATGCCACGCATCAACTATATGAAAAATATTTGTCATTTTCTTTCCATAAGTTAATTTGCTCAATTTTTTACCATACAATTGTTTACTAGTAAAGGCCAAGGGGTGTCCCTCTTACATTAACATTTCCCTAATACCTTTGCTTGATGCATCACATTCCAAGACCAAAGTCTTATTGAATTTTGGCATTGATTGGAAAAGAATGGTATGTGTAGATTCTTTTAAACCCTAAAAATCTTGTTCAGTAGCACCATAACAATCGAATGAATTTTTATTAAGCAAGGAGGTGAGGGGAATTGCAATTTTACCAAAGTTTTTGAAAAAATTCCTATAGTAACGGGTAAGGCTAAGGAATCCACAAAAAAATTGAGAGTCTTTGGGTAACGTCAATATTTCATTGCCTCAATTTTCTTAGGAACAACACATACTCAACCTTGACTAACAATGTGCCCAAAATATTCCACTTAATCACATTTAGAATGTTTGATGAATAGTTGGTGATTGTAGAGGATTTGTAAGACCTAATTCACTTGTGCCACATGTGTCTCCCAAGTTTTATTGTAGATCAAGATATCATCAAAGAATTCAAGGACAAAATGGTGCAAAAGTGGTTGAAAGATATTGTTCATAATGCTTTAAAAAGTGGAAGGTGCATTACTAAGACCAAAAGGCATCACCAAGAAATCATAACGACCTTCATATCTGCAGAAAGTGGTTTTAGGAATAAAGGATTCATTAATTCTAATTTAGTGATAACCCAAACATAGATCAAKTTTAATAAATAACTATGCTCCATGTAGCTCATCTAAGAGGTTGTCATTGAMAAAAATGGGAAATTTATCTTTGACTATCAATTTGTTAAGAACGTGAATGKHAGGACACATGTGCCAAGAAMCTTATTTTTTARGAACCATGATAACTRGAAAGGAGTAGGGGATGGTMCTAGKATGCAYCASATCTACTTCYAACAATTGCTAAATTTAATTTTYTATSTCATGTTTTTYATGCAAAAGGATGGYGATATGGGTACACATTTAGTATTTGGGKACCTAGAATTAGTGGGATACTATGACCATGATCATCACATGAAGGTGGTADTCCATAGGGAAGTTCAAAGGCCTATTGGTGTTTCTCCAAAACCATMTACAAGTCATAATGAATTTTTAGGGAAGTATCCTCCARRACATGGATGGCATGGAATTGTGCAATAATGCATGAATGACCCTTCDTCAAGAKATTTTCCATACAATCMRAACTGACTGTTTCTAGAGAGCCTACTTTGAGACATCTGGAAGTGTATAAATGTTTCTCCTTCTTGAAAATCATGTATAATTCTAGGAAATCCATGATTATGGGACCCATTTTTCTCAACATTTTGCACGCAAAATGATGTCACAAACTCCCATTTCAATGAAAAACATGTGAGTTTCTAGAAATAATCACCCATTTGGAGTTTTACATTATCACACTTGCCACCTCATTTCATAAATCCCACATTTGCAATCATAATTTGAAAGTTGTTAACAACGGGGATATAACTATGTGTTTATTCTATGGTGCAATGATGGATGAAATTATGGGTATTGTCATTGTCTATTAAGATAATCACCTCATGTGCTTGATATAGCCGACCAAATTAATATCCAAGGAGATGAAAAAAAATTGAGGATGAAAGGATATTTGGGTTTCTTCATAATGTTGGCTCAGAGAGGGAACACCTTCTGTAGTAGGGCTGATTTCCTTCATAATCAACCTGTCATATTTATCATCAAAAATGTATTTGGAGATGGACATATATAATATATATTCCTTACGTTTATGCTCAAAAAAATATTTGTGATCATACTCATATAAAATCCCTTTGAGTTGACAATGTATGATTTCTCCCTATGTCAACTTTTGGACCTTGACGGGTGGAGTAGGATGTGGAGTGTTGAAATAATGTAACTGCGAAGAGAATTCTTATTATTATTGTTATTTTATTATTAGGATTAATCCCCATTGTGGATTAATCATGTCTGTAATTGTATTAGGACCAAATCCCCTTTTGCGGATTGGTCATTGGACAATTGTAATAAGCAGAATAAGAAGTCACCCCCAACAGTTATTATTGAATACCGAGAATTAATTAAAGGTGGGTTTACCCACCCAGAGTGAGAGGTTGACCCTACTAGTGAAACCCTTTCACACATTCCAGTCTTGTATATATAGGAGGCTAGCACCTCACTTTATCTCACAACTCACTTGCTCAATCTCTTATGAGGCAAGATGCAATTACCAGTTGGAGAGAGGAGAATAAGAGTGGCGCATCTCTTGGAGAGGACTATCTGTATTGGTTTGTGTTATCTCTTGAACATTTTATCAGCAATTTATGATAAGGAAGTTTTTGCTGGGGTTTCTTCCCCTAGAGGGTTTCCCGGGATAAATGTTGTGTATCTTGTGAATGTGTATTTCTCAGTGATCTTGTTCTTATGATGCTCTTATCTATTGAAATGCAAAGAACTATAATAATGGCATAAACACTAACATGGTATTATATCCAACCTGAACAAAGCACTATTTGCAAGAGAAAAACGTCACTGTTGCAGCACCTGCAAATTAGGGTTTTGCAAAAGTAACTCTTTTCAGCTCCCTAAACACCTAGAATGTTGCGCCCTCCCCCCAGGATCAATTTGGCACCTAGAGTGCACCTTTTCAGTGGTTGGATCTCCCGAAAAGTGAAACCCTAGTTTCACAAAAGTACGAGAAGTACCAGAAAATCAATACCAGAAGTACCATAAGTACCAGAGTACCAAAAGTACCAGAAGCACCAGTCCAGAAATCCGAAGATCAGATTTGACGGGGTAAAAATTGGATTTTCTCAGATCCAAGGACACCAGGGTACTCGCCTCAGCCAAGTGCACCTCCTGGTAAGGTCAAAATTTGATTTTAAGCATTTTCAATTTTTGGTCATTTTCGTAGCCTCAAGTACAAGATGTCTTCAAGAACAAAGCTTGTTGAGAAACTAGAAGGCATAGACAAATTCTGTGCTTGGAAGTATAGGATCAGTTTGATCCTTGCAGAGAATGACCTAGAAAAATTTATCAAAGAAGAAGTGGAGGAACCTGAAGATGCCATAGAGAAAGTGAAGCATCAGAAGGACTCAATCAGGGCTCAAAGAATCATTGCAGATTCAATCAAAGACCACCTGACTCCATATGTATCATCTAAGAAGACTCCGAAGGAAATTTTTGACTCTCTAAGCAAACTATATGAATGAAATAACATCAATCGAAAGATGAATCTAAGAACTCAATTGAAGAATACCGAGATGCAGAAAGGAGAAATGATTCAAGAATATTTCTCCTGAATCTCAGAAATAAAAGAACAGTTAAAAGCGATTGGAGACACATGCATCGACGAAGACAAATTCGTGATAACAACCCTAAATGGTATCGCAAGACCTTGGGATGCTTTCATCCAGTCAGTATGTGGCAGAAAGGAGTAACTGTAGTTTGAGATCCTATGGGAAGAATGCACCCAAGAAGAGACAAGGGTAACCAACCATGAAGCACTACTAGCAAGGGACGATGATCAAGCCCTAACTACTCATACAA
>SNQJ01S0032668.1:65278-90371 GCA_010110895.2 Picea sitchensis
CTAGGATGCATCACATCTACTTCCAAAAATTGTTAAATTCAATTTTCTATCTCATTTTTCTATGCAAAAGTATAGCGATATGGCCACACATTTAGTAGTTGGATACCTAGAATTAGTGGTATACTATGACCATGCTCATCACACGAAGGTGGTAGTCCATAGGTGTGACACATTATTTTGTTCATCTTAGTGATCCATTGACAACATGTGTGCATGTTCCCAAAGACCCTTTCTTCATGAGGAGAGTGACTAACTTTCTCTTCTCAAAAGCCCTATTAAGGAGGGTCGTCGCAGGCTGCACCACAAGCAGGGTGTGACAATGCCTATTCGTCTCCCTCTTCCCTAAATCTGGTTTGCGACATTTCCGCAAGCTATTCTACATCTAGGGTACGATGATGTAAAAAGGCTAAGAAAGGGGGAAGTTTCACGAAAGTTCTAGAAGAGTATCCTCTAGAAGATGAGGTGGCATCTGTATGGTTGGGATCCTAGTCGCTTCTCTAATTTGGTGGGATCATCCTAATCTCTTCAACCATCTCTATTTCCCCTATATAAAGAGTGATCTCCCATGGAAAATGCTAAGGTTGATTCAAGCAAGATTAATATTGAATAGACTAAGAATTGGATGAGGAATTCTACTTCAGTTCATACTTGAGGGCTTCATTTCAGTTTATCAAGTCATTATGGATCTTATTCATTCAAGGTCAGAGCAAGTGTGTGTGTTGGAGCAAAGGTTCATTAGAAGGGGACCTTGCAATATAACGGCTTTGTTTGTAATCTCCACTTTCATTATTATATGATATAGTCATATGTTTCTTTCCCATAAAACTTATCTCATTTTATTGTATGATTCCTTGATCACATACATAGGTTCTCATTGAGCATAGTATTGCTTTCACTTTGGTTGTCTTGTGTTCCCTTGCAGATCCAATATCACAGGAGCACTAGAGTGGAGCTAAGATGACAACGGTAAGAGGAAGTGATATTTAAATGGTATGTTGCTCATCCCTTGTTAAATATTAAACTCAGTGATTAGAGCTTAGGGAAAGTGTCATATTCTATTATGTTTTGTTCTAGATCTAGGTGGATCTAGGGAGATATGTTTATGTCTACATTTACCGATAAGTCCCATAACAAAATTGGTGACCATATTGGGGATACGAACTCCTTTTGATTTTTTTGCTTCCCATTTTCCTTTAGCCTGCCTTCCTATGATAATTTTCTTTCTCTGATTCTGTGGGTGATCCATTTAGAATACCTAGGTTTAGAAGTTCCTTTGGATTCTTTGTCTTTCTTCCAAATTTTCTAAATTTACAGAGATCGTCGCACAGTACCTTATTGACATCCTGCGACAACCTTGAGAGGTCGCTCTCTGATTAGCCAATCCGGTGTGACGACATCACACCCTGCTCTGCCAGTGGCCTGGGATGACCTTAGCTCATCTCTTTGTGTCCTATACCCAGCCTGTGATGACTCTTGTAGGTTTTTATGAAGTGAGTCATTTTGTCTTTTACCACCCAGCGTTTCCTTGGTAGCCTGGGGTGAACTTCTTGTGCCCATGTTTGATTGATTTATGAGTTTAGAGCTTGCTTTTGATTGGTTTTCAGTGATTGAAAGTCTTTCTTTTCATTTTGCAAGTTTTTTTCTCATGCTCATTGTTACAAGGATATAATATCAGATCTTCATCTAGGTTCTTGTTTGACAAAGGGTCTTTGGTTTGTTTTGAAGTTTTGGATTCATTCTATTTGTCAGATTATTTGTTGATTAAGAAACACTTTTTGCTTGCTTAGGTCAAAAGGTTTTCTTGTCTTTTTCGTTTGTGCCTACATTGTGAATTTGATTTGGGAATTGTGTTGAGAATGTCTTGATTTTCTTGGATTACATTTTCCTTCCGTTATCACATCTCTGATTTTGTTTTGGAAAGGAAGAACTGAATTCACTTATTCTTTTAGTAAATCTCATAAGAAAGTTTTTACATTCAAGATATTTTTAAAGAGAAGAAATTGGAAAATTTGTAGTTCATGATTGTTTGGAATTGTGTTCATTCAAAATTAAGGAATTGCAATTGGTAGCTTGTTGTAATTCAAAAGAAATACCTTCTCCCTACTGTAACTAGAGTTCATTGAATTGAAAATTGCATATTCATATATTTTCACATTTGATTGGGTCAAGGTCACAACATCAACAATTTCACTTCCATCTCCCTTTTTGAGTAAGCAACAACCTCTAAAACACAACGTAAATTTAAAATTTATTAGTAACTTTTAATTTCTAGGGATCTTTTTCACCAACATTAGCTAGGATAGCGCTTTGGAATAGGTTGTGAGGTAAACTCTCCAAATCATCAAAACACACAATAGTATCTTGTGATAGGGAGAGTTCAAATCCAATTGCTATATTTTGTCTTGGGAAGCCCTTCACACACAAGGGTCAAACCTGAGGTCGCATTAAGACTAGCAAAGTTACTTACCCTGTTTTGTTGGTCTTGGTGTAGAGATTGCGCGTATTATGGGGGTCACTTGAAGGTATACCCACAATTATGAGTGGAAGCCTTTCGAGTTGATTTCAGGCTAGATACCCTACCTTTGCTCATGGATCGAACTGTCGATTGTTTCCCCAGGATTATTGTTGTAGTTTGTAACCTTAGTAGCCTAACCCTTTAGTGTCTTTACACAAGGTGACTATGGAGGGGAAAGTCTTCATGGTACCTAGAATTGACATTGGCCAAACTCACTCGAGCTCCTTGGAGGGTATACCCATGATTATGTGTGGGAGATTGCACTAGGGTGTAAGTCTGTTAAAAAGGTTGTCAACATAACTTCTCCACCCGCTTATCCCAACCCCTTCTTATCTTGATTTTGCGACGTTGGATTTCATCACCAACTAGTGACTTCGAAATAAGAAGGTTTGTTTGCTTGGTTTGATTCCTAGATTTGATTAGAGAGTGTTGTTTGTTTCCTCTAGTTGGCCATATATTTTCTTCGTTCTTTACTTGGCTCAAGAAACATCGGCCTTCCTCGTTCATGTAGGATTCAAGGGTTACCCCCGGAAGATCCAGAAGGTTACCAACCTTTGTCTCCTGACTCACTAGAAGGCTCTCCAGAGGGAGTAGTCAACAATGAAGTAGCTTCTGAGGTTGGAAGCACACACTCTTTGGAAGGATTTCAAATTGTTTCAGACTCCTTAGAGGATTTTTGACTCCCTGTAAATTCGACATTGAGTGTTAGACAAAATCCACGTATACCCCAGGTGAACTCATCTGGAGAAATTGTTTTTGTAGATGAAACTGAAGTACCTACCGGACCTAATGCAGGATCTGGAGTAGAGGATCCACTTTTTCAAAGTGAATCATTTAGGACCTCGGCTCACACTGTTGGAACTTCTGGTTTTGGTTCTATCCCTTTGATAGTACGCGATCTGTACGGTAACCTAGGAGCGATTCTTGATCGACCTATGGCATCACAAGTGCCTGAGAAGAAAGCTAGAGTCTGTATTGATATGGAACTTTAATTGATTGTTTTATTCAGGGAAAAACTTGCAAAGTTCCAACATACATAGATTGGAAAGAAGAGACATCATTGCTTATAAGTTCCATGAATTTTTAAAACAACGTTACTTATAAATTTAGCTATTAGAAGAGTGTAATTAGATAGAACTTTAATTATGCAATTCAATAAAGTTAAAGTTCTTATTAGTCCATGTTGTAGGCATAGAGGGACTATAGCGATCGATAAAGCTTTGACTACATATTAGTTTGTCCTTTGACCGAAAATATTTTCACAATACCTATTGTTGGAGCTATGGAATTAAAAACATATATTTTTATATATTAAAAAGTAACATATATGTACTGATCTGATTGGCTAAGAGATTGGAGGTCTTATTGCCAGCTTCTCTATTCCCAATGTAGTATATGGAAACATATCCAAACTTTTTCTAGTAGACAGTATGTTTTAATCATATATTTTTCCTATATATTGCTTGAAGGTCGATTAATGCTACCATTAGTTCAAATGTTTGTATTAGCATTTTCTACTACCCGAATATATCCATCAGTTTTGATATGTACTAAGCATATTGAAATGTTTTCATATCCAAGCTTTGTATATTTCTTGAAATTTATTGACACTTATTTCGAGATGCCTTAATAGGCATGACTTTGTAAATGTTTACATGATGCAATGTCCTCCAACACCCCTACCAGCTTAAATGTTTGCATACCACGAGGTCCTTAGACAGCCTGAGAGTCTTAAATGTTTATGTAAATATGGTTCTCGGAGTACATGCCAGTTCAATAGCCATTGTATGTTTCATCCTTGTTCTTCCATTGAAGCTACATACATTGTTTACTGGTTTGGTGACTACTTCTTCTTTTCTAGTTTGTCGGGTGCTGCCATTCTATGTTTCATCCTCATAATCGTTGAAGCTAGATACACTGTTTACTGGTTCGATGAGTGGTTCTTCTTCATTGGTTTCTAGTTTCTGTTTTTTGTTATTTCGCTCACGATTCGACCTATGCTTCTGCATTTCATCGTTTCGGAGTAAGTTTCGATGCCATAGTTTCATTTTGTATTCCTTGTTTGTTTTTCAGTGTTTGCAGTTTTCAAGTAAGAATGTTTTCTTATTTGTAGTCGCGTGTTCCTTGTATGTTTCCAGTTCCTTTTATGCTTCGACTGTAGTTTCATAATCGTTGGAGATACATATGTTGCTCACTGGGTCGATGGATTTTGTTGGTTCCTTGGTTCCTTGGTTGCTGGTTCTGTTTGTTTTCCTGGGGTTTGCGCTTTGGGGCCCTGGGGGTGTAGTTCGACCTCTTCGTTCTTTCTCGCTGGTTTGGTCCTTGCTGGTTTCTTTTCTTTGATTCGTCCTTGCAGGGTTGGGGTGCAGCGGTAGTGGTTGGAGCTTTTATTTTTTCTTTTTTTTTGGATTGTTATTGTTTTTTGGGGGCGCTTTACGATGTTCAACCCCTGCACCCACCAGTCAATCTGCAGTTGTGTGATTTTCCATTTTTGCAGAGGTTGTTATCTGTATTTCTGTGATATTTTCCTGGTGCTCGAGTCCTACCATGAAAGAAAATAGTTGCATACAAAATTGTTGGAGGATTACATGTGAAGTTACAATATCCATTGTTTTCTTGTTGGAATAAATCATATGTATGCAACCTACATTTATAGACCATGTATGGTCAGATGTGAGAATATGACATGGCATGTTCTTTCTCCTCTACATAGACTGGTGTGTGCACGATACAATTTGTGTTGTGCTTGAGATATGATATGTGCAACATAGATTCTTCAAGATTATATTTTCATGTCTGGAAGCACGTCTAGTTAGTTTGCCACGGGAAACTGAGAACTTGTATTGTGGGCACAACAGTCTGTGTAGAGTATAAAGAACATGGTTAAAGGGCATATCTTGATGAATTGCCATGGAAAAACAGAAATCGTTTAGCTGCAGCCATGCAATTGCGTGATATTTTCTGCCTTGTAATATATTTTGGCCAGGGAAAAAAAAGCTAGACGTTTACAGCCATGGATAGAGAAGCATAAAGGTTCATGTTTCTGCCTTTGTAAACTATTTGTTGAGTTAGTTTTGTTGTATCTACATATTGCTTGTTATCCAATGAATACCATATTCCATTGATGTTCATTGAATTTTGTGGGTTTCCACATTGAAACAAACATAGTAGATGGAGAAAAGGAGGGATTCTTGACTGCATCGGCTGAAGAGGGTATAGAAAGGTGCATGCTTGTACTGTTGTTTCATATTGCGTTGTTTTGTATTTCATTTATGGTATGTATATGTGTTAAACTAGTTGTGTGCCTTCCTACATGGTAAGTTATCTTGGTTACATATGTTCCTTCTTGCATACTAAGTTAGTTTATGTCCGTTGCGTTTGTGTTGCATTTAAAGAAACATAATTGTTAGAAAGGACGAAGGATTCTTTGGCAGGTAAATAGACCTTTTTATTTTTCTTTTAGATGTCTGTTTTCATATTAACTTACCTTCGTCTCGATTGCATCTTCGACATTGTTGCCTTGGAAAAAATAGGTTGCTTGGACAGGGAGATAAATTTTTTGGTGCAACAGCATAGGGTTTTGTGGTACAATCTTCTAAAAGATATACCAAGTGTGCCGGTAAATTAAATATACAAACTGGGTGGGAGCATATAATATTAGACTTGAAAACGATGAATTCGCAGTAATGGGCCTTTCTGCACTCCCCGTTTCTACTTTTTCCATTTTCTATTATCCCTTTTGTTTTCTAATTCATCTTCTTAGTGTGGTTTCCAAAAATTTCCTCGTGCGTCGGTTGGCGGACTAACAAACTGACATATGTGGTCATGATTCTACCTTATTCCATAGTTACCCACTTTGTCGATTACGGCTTCCAGGTTGGCAGGTTGAAGATTTCTCCCCTGGCTTCCGGGGGTCCGCGATATACAGATTGGCCATGGTGACCTGCGGTCACTCCCTATTTACTGTTAAACATTTCTCCAGTTAAAAAAATAATATGCATACAGTTTTACGATTATTTGGTCCTTCCGATGGACAATATACAATGCATATATTTGTTTAGTCTTGATGTTCATCTGCACATGCTTGCATCAGAAAAAGTTGGACTAGTGAGATGGCCATGAGCAGTCAGTCATCCCAAACATCAGCAGACCGACAAGGCCAAAGGTAAAGATGCATACACTGTGCTCTTACTATGTTTACTAAACAAATTTTCTGGGCTATATATTCATCTATGGCATGGCGGATATGCTGATGCCATTTGCAATACATGGTTTCCAACTCGCAAGAAGTATCAACAAGTACAAGCAAAATGTCAAACATGCTGCATGTTTAGCAGACCAAGAGGTGTGGTTGCGAAACTGTGGCTCCATAGTTCATCAATATTGTTCGTGTACTTGTATCACACTACCATTCACTTTAGTTTTCCTGTTCAAAAAATGTCATTAGGTCTAGAGTTGTGACATCCAAAGTATTGTCAATAAAGGGCTTGAACAGTCGCCAAATTGGACAACTGTTCGTCGGGGACATAATGGTTGTCTATACCACCTACTTGGACAAGGCGAACAAAATTAGATCCATTATGTGTGTTGATATGATGGACAAGGATGCCATGATGAAAGACACACTAACTGTTCCTCCACAACTTGTCCATAAACATGCAGAAAAGATATTGCCGTGTAATGGGATATCCATTAGAAATTTTAATGTATTTCCCAAAATAGTATATGACCGTGGTGATTGCGATAGAATTATTTTGCTCAACAAAACAAGCATTGTGGAAAAAATTCCTGCTATTTTTTCAGAATATTGCTTCCTCCCGGACTCGACTATCAAGAAACTTGCATAGAGCATTGATATTTACCCAATCAGAACGATTGGGGCCGTTGTGACACTGGCGAGAAAAATTGGGTCGCAACACATTCTCCATATAAAGGATGGAGAGTAGGACAACGACAAGGCAATGGTACCGCTTTTCATATTCAGTTTTGTTCTTAACTTTCACATCTTCATATATGTCGGATAAGTTACACAAATATTGCATTGTTCCATGTTGCAGCTACAATTGTTCAATATGTATTCATATTTTTTTTCGTCAATGGAACAACAATTGCATAGAGGACAGATTCCACTTATGTTGTTCAAAAATATAACAAAGAAGAAGGATGTTAGAAAAAGGATCTTTCAGACAACCCAGGCAATGTTTGTAATAGAGTTGTGAGCAGATATAGTAGAGGATCTGGAGAAACTAGATAGCTCTATAATTGTTGTGCGTATACATCCACAAAATCATCCTCACGTTTCTTATAGAAATAACCTTCAACAAATTTCTGCACCTTTTTACATTTTCTTTTTTGTTTTAAAGGGGAGGGGGGGATGTAGTTGTGTATTATATTTTTCAATGTATTAATCCCTTTGCTCGCGTTGCCAGGTTGAAGGTATTTTAGTTGCATCCAATGTGTACTCGACCCCCTTTGAGCCTGTATGTGAAAAATGTCATTCTGTTGCTTCTGCCTCCGCTTTGATAAGTGATGATACGATTGATTGTCTACGATGCAATGAAAAATGTCCATATATTTATGGACATTGTGTCAATGGTGTTATCCAAACCGTGGGAAACACAATTGTGCAGTGTTCGGTTAGGCAGCCTCTATTACAAAATGTGCTTCCTAAATTGGCAGAGTTGTCGTATGAAACGTATCTACACAAAAAGGCAAGCAGTGTCTATATGCTATGGCAGCTTCAAATACAGAGAAAATTCACCTTAAATGAGGACAATGCAATTTTGCATATCAACTGAAGAAGGGCAAAACAAAAAATTAAATCAAACTTTGGGAGGAAACGAAAATACCTCATGTCTCTCTGTAATATTTGTTCAACATCCAGATGAATGTTCGTTTCAAGAGAAAAGGAATACATCGATGTCTTTTCTTTGTATATCAAATTTTTTGGTGCAAAGGTCGATGGGTTCTGCTCAATGGAACCTTCTGGGAACTTTCTTCTGGGTTATTTAAAGTATGGTTGGTTCTTGGTTATTTGGTTTGTATGTCAATTTGTATACCATGGAACTCCAACTCTTCTTTGGAGGACACAAAGCAATATAATTGATTTTTTTTGGCCAGTTGGCACGCAGATCCGCCTGATAATTTCTATGGCGCTATGATGAAATGTACTATGTGACTTGTTTTGGCAAATTTCCTTGCTCGATGAACTTGGTCAAATTATTGTTGTGAAATAATTTGAAATCAACAAATATATAGTGTGCAGAGTGAAATTGTCCTATCATACCAACAAGAGGCTCTTAAAATTCAAATTGATCATTGTTTTCACAATTTTTGCTTATTTGATGAACTTGGTAAAATTAATATCCTGGAATAATTTGAAATCAACGAATATATACCGTGTGGAGTGCAATTGTGCTATCATATGAACAAGAGGGCCTTAAACTTCAAATTGGTCCTTGTTATGATTGCGGTAATATAATTTTACAAAAAAATTCTTTTGTTTCCTTCATTTTTTTCAAGATAAGTGATTTAACATCCTTTAATAATTTAATGTAATTCACTTGTACAATAACAATAGTTAATATTAATATTTTAGTATTTGAAAATAATTTTTTTAGCTGAAGTTAGATAGGATGAGCATTTCTAAACAATTTCAATCTTGAACCCGCTAGACGTGGAATCCACAAGTCCACCTGTCAATTTGTATATCGCAGAAGTCTGAGTGATATTTGTAGGACACCGAACAAAAGAGGTTCAAATTTCAGCCCACCAGGCCGAGAACCTGCGATCCAAAAAGTTCCCAAGTATGGAACGAGGGATCCACATATGCTCTATAAAATCTCTTCTCCATACTTTCTAAAAGTACATGTTTACTATGTATTGCTCGTTTGTCGAAATTTTTTTATATCAGTCGCCCAACCAGATTGTACAAACTTTCTCGTTTAATTAAATTTTGCAATAACAAAAATTATTATTAATAATTTAGTATTGAAAATCATGTTTTTATATATGTTAGATAGTTGATAGGGATTAGTATCTGTAAACAATGGAAAACTTGAACCCGCCAACCCTCAAGTCCATCTGTTAATTTGTATATCACGAAACTTCGAGGGCTATTCGGAGGACAAGTAACAATGAAAACTGCAATGTTGAGCCACGTCGCCCACAGGTCCATTTGTCAATTTGTAAATCACGAAGATGTGTCTGGTGTTTGTACAATGTAGAACAATAGAGGCCCAATTATTAGCTCGCGAGCTCCACAGACCCGATAAAAAAAATTGCTATATATGAAATTCATATGGGATCGCTACGGGATAATAAAACTGTAATGTTCAGCCAATCAGCCCAAGTCCACTTGTCCACTTGTATATTGTGGAAGTCTGGGTGCTATTTGTAGGAGACAGAACAATAGAGACTCTATTTTCGGCCCACCAGGCCGCGAACCCAAAACATTTTAGGTATGGAATGAGGGATCTGCATATGTTGTATAAAATCTCATTCCATAGTTTATATAAAGACAATGTCCATAAGTCTACGTGTCAACTTGTATATCGCGAAATTCTAGGTGCTATTTGTAGGACACAGAACAATAGATACTTAATTTTCATCTTGCGAGGTCACAAACCCGTGATCTAAAAAGTTCCCAAGTATGGAATGAGGGATCTGCATATGTTCTAGAACAATGTTTTTGCACAACGCGGAACAATAGAGGCCCAATTTTCAGCCCGCCAGCCCTAGAGCTCCTGATAAAAAAAAATCGCTAAATATGAAATTCATACGGGATCTCCACATATGTTGTATAAAATCTCATTCCATACTTTATTTTGAGACTATATCCACAAGTCTGCGTGTCAATTTGTATATCGCGGAAGTCTAGGTGCTATTTGTGGGACACAGAATAGAAGATACTTAAATTTCAGCCTGTTAGATCGCGAACCCGCGATCCAAAAAGTGCCAAAGTATGGAATGAGGGATCCACATATGTTCTAGAAAAATGTGTTTGTAAAGCACGGAACAATAGACGCCCAATTTCCATCTCGCAGGCCCCAGAGCCGCCAATAAAAAAAAATGCTAAATTTGAAATTCACGCGGGATCGCTACGGGACAATAAAAGTACAATGTTCAGCCAACCAGCCTGAGTCCACCTATCAATCTGTATATTGCGAAACTCTGGGTGCTATTTGTAGGAGACAAAACAATAGAGACTCTATTTTTGGCACGCCAACCCACGAACAAAAAACTGCCTAAGTATGGAATGAGGGATCCGCATATGCTATATAAAATCTCATTCCATACTTTATATAGAGACTATGTCGAAAATTCTGCGTGTCAATTTGTATATCTTGGAAGTCTAGGTGTTATTTGTAGGACACAGAACAATAGATACTTAATTTTTAGCCCACCAGGTCCTGAACCCACGATCCAAAAAGTGCTCAAGTATGGAATGAGGGATTCTTATATGTTCTAAAACACTATCAATTTGTATATCGTGGAAGTCTGGGTGTTATTTGTAGGAGACAGAAAAATAAAGACTCTATTTTTGGCCCGCCAGGCCGCGAGCCCGTGATCCAAAAAATGCCTAAGTATGGAATGAGGGATCTGCATATGCTGTATAAAATCTCATTCCATACTTTATATAGACTATGTCCACAAGTCTATCTGTGAATTTGTATATCGCGGAATTCTAGGTGCTATTTGTAGGACATGGACATCTAGGAAGTATTTGTAGGACACAGAATAATAGATACTTAATTTTCAGCCCGCCAGGTCACGAACTCGTGATCCAAAAAGTGCCTAAGTATGGAATGAGGGATCCACATATGTTCTAGAACACTATCAATTTGTATATCGTGGAAGTCTGGGTGTTATTTGTAGGAGACGAAACAATAGAGACTCTCTTTTCGACCCGCCAAACCGTGAGCCCGTGATCCAAAAATTGCCTAAGTATGGAATGAGGGATCCACATATGCTGTATAAAATCTCATTCCATACTTTATATAGAAATTGTCCACAAGTCCGTGTGTGAATTTGTATATCACGGAACTGTAAGTGTTATTTGTAGGACACAAAACAATAGATACTTAATTTTCATCTCGCCAGGTCACGAACACACGATCAAATGCAATGTTCATCCAAGCATCCCATAGGTCCTCCTGTCAATTTGTATACCGTAGAAATATGGGTGCTATTTGTAGGACACGGAACAATAGAGACTCCTTTTTCAGCCCGTGAGGCCACCAACCCACAATAAAAAAAGTGCCTAAGTATGGAATGACTCTTTTTTATATTGTTTTTTTGTGGAAATATTTTTATATCACTTGCCCAACCAGTTTGTGAAAACTTTCTCGTATAACTAAACTTTGCAATATAAATATTTAACAGTAATAATTTAGCGAAGGTCAGGTTCTGAATTTGTATATCGCAGAATTGTCAGTGCTATCTGTAGAGTGTGGAATAATAGATGCCCAATTTTTTGCCTACCAGCCCGAGAACCCCCAATCCAAAAAAGTGGCTAGTTATGGAATTAATACGGAATCGCTAAGGACAAAAAAAATGCAATGTTGAACCAATCAACCCGCAAGTCTGCCTGTAAATTTGTATATCGCGGAAGTGTAGGTGCTATTTGTATGACACGAAACAATAGAGGCTCAATTTTCAGCCTGTCAGGTCGAGAACCATTGGCCCTTCACGTGCCCTGGGTATATCTTCACTCGACCGCTTTTCATACTTTGGTATTTCTTGGAATCGGTTTTTCCATTGTTGTTGCCTTCGTACTTGTTTCCAGATATGAAAAAATCAAGCTTTAATGCTAGTAGCCATCCTGCAACAACCGTTAAAACTGTCATTAATGTCCGGAAGTCTGGAGAAGATTTGTCATTAGTATGAATTAAACTAATATTTGCCCACAAGCATGTTATCCTTTCCAAGTATTCATTTCAAAGGCCACGCAATATTTTTTTTTGTGCCCCGATGGGTTGGTGCTTTTAAGAAATTTCTTATTCTTAATCTCTTTTCATCATCACTGCAACGTTCACACTTTTTTCTAATTGTGCAATTAGTGAGTTGTGATGGTTACAGCTCATTCCGCACGAACCCTGGAAATTTTCATTGATCAGCGAAAGGCTCGAGGAGATATTCCATTGATACGCATTAAACCATAATTTGCGGAGGCTTATATTATCCCTCCCCGATTTTCATTTCAAACATCGTCTCGACCAAACAGAAATTCTAAATAACTTCTAGCCGCAGTTCTCTCCACACACAGTAAACACATTGGGGCATAATGGCCAGAGGTTCCACTATTCCAAGGCATATTT
Source organism: Picea sitchensis (assembly GCA_010110895.2). NCBI lineage: Eukaryota > Viridiplantae > Streptophyta > Pinopsida > Pinales > Pinaceae > Picea > Picea sitchensis. The sequence continues at coordinate 78,113 of SNQJ01S0032668.1, forward strand.
TTGCTATTCATCTCCCTCCGCCCAGGAGAAAAAAAGGAGATGGTCCCTTGGTACACCAAGAGATATATTTCAAGCCAAAAAATTCCATCGCAACCTTGGTTGGTCAGAGAACCTGCCCAGTTGCAGTCATTGCTATCGCAGAAATTGATGCCATGAATTTCGAGCCGGAGAAGATGATCTGATGGACGATGATATGATAATGGATGATGGGAATGCAGAGAATCTTCCCACTCCTGCGCCCAAATTGAAATCAACCATAATTAACAGACCTTCCCGGCTCGGTGATCACAGTCATGACAACACCAAAAGGAGTTTCAGAAAAGAAACTAACGATGAATGCAACAACCACTTCACACCGCAAAAGTAGGAATTCCAGAGTTCCAAATTAGTTTGTTCTGGGCTGAAGAGTTTCAGTGTAAAGCAATGATATGTTGATGCTCACAGAGATATATTTCAAGCCAAAAAAATATTGTTTAACATTTTCGAGCATCAGGTCCAAAACTCTTGCTCCTACTACGCATTTTCCTACTAGTCATCTCCTTCTTCCCAGAATGGACTAATTTGGGCCTTTGCAATTGCACGTGCAAGCTGTGCTACTGAATTGTTTTGGACTATGCAGAGGCGGTTTCAACTAAGGGCTATTCCACTTGCCTGACAACCATTTTCGTCTTCTTTCTGAGGAGAAGCTTCTGAAAAATATCAATTTCAGTAAAGGATGATTCATCAACGAGAAAAATCCAAGGATCTTGCATGTTGTAGAACTCGTGCCTATGTTTGTCGCAGATACCTTCAATGTTTTGGCCCGAAGAACTAGGTCCAATTTCTAAGCATAGATGGACAATACTCGGTGTTTTTCTTATTTTTTTATTTTAAATGGATTTGCTATTAAATTTTTTTCTCCTTGCACACTTCGTTGTTGCCTCTTTTCTGGGTTTAACGCATGTTCTAATTGGCATGGTTCGATGCTCTCTTACTTCTTTGATCTTGTGTTTACTAATACCAATGTACAATGTTGCAACAACATCATTATTCTTGTTTCTAGACATGCAATTATTAAGTTAATGCTAACAACCCATAATGCAATAAGTTTAATACTTGAGTTAATATGTTGCATGGATGGTAGAATGTATCAAGAACACAGTTACATGCACATGTTCCAATAAAATCTAATCTTCGACAAAGCATTTAAAGGAAATTAGTAGAAAAGGAAATTTAGTGGTTAAGTTGATATGTTACAGTCATGAAATAATGTATCAAGAACATAGCTGCAGGCATACGTTGCAATAAAATGTAATCTTGAACAACACATTTTTTGACAATTAGTAGATCATGGTTTTGCAACGATGGCGCTTCTTTGAAACCAATTCGCTCTTACGAAAACTGCCTTCTGCCTCTCCATTTTTCCACTCTTTTATTCCCTCTAGTTTCTCTTCCTGGTTACTTAATCATTTTTTTCTTGACAATGCATTGCTCCGCAGCTTCACGAATTCACGTGTTTTCATTTCCAACAACCTATTCCCCTTTCTTTAAATTGATCGTCTACTATTCCCTATCCCACAACTAGCACCCAGAGTTCTGCCATATACAAATTGACAGGCAGACTTGCGCGCTGGTCGGGTCAACATTGCAATTCTACTTTTCCGTGACCTCCAAACAACATTCAGAGCTCTGGCATATACAAATTGATAGATATTCAAAATTGCAACCATTCTTAGATCATACGCTTTTCTGTATTACAGTCCACCTATCATGCCCTTTTCTGTGTTGCACATTTTTTGCACTGAAAAATTTCGAGAAATACAATTTAACCGTCGGGTCCTCACATATTTAGTGGAACTATTGTCACCCGATTTTGAAGCCCATCTGTCCTCTTTCCATACTTCACCATTTGTTTGAATTTCTTTGGTGAATCGTCGATTTGGCAGGTTGAAGAAATATTCAGTTCGTAGTCGTTGTTTCCTGTATCCGCACCCCTTTGCAATTAGTAGTTGGCAATTATATATAAGATCTTATTGCCACATATGCAATTAGCAATTTCCTTGTTCCATACTTAGCCACTTTGGCGGAATTCCGCAAATATACAAACCGGTCACCCAACTGCCCCATCATGATCTCTTTCATTTTACACATTTTGCACTCAAAAATTCTGAAACATGAAATTTCATCTTGCAACACTAGGTTGTCCTGACTATCCCCGTAACCCTTTTTTGAATCCCGTCCGACCGCTTTTTAGAGCTTGCCATTCTTTCCTTGCTCTCCACCCTCTCCGTCACCTTCGCACTTGTCTATAATAAAAGAAAATAAAAAGTTANAATTAGCAATTTCCCTATTCCATACTTAGCCACTTTTCTGGAATTCTGCAAATATACAAACCGACCGTTGAACTACCCCATCATGATCTCTTCCATTTTACACATTTTGCACTCAAAAATTTCGAAACATGAAATTTAACCGTGCAACACTCGGTTGTCCTGACTATCCACGTAACCCTTTTTTGAATCCCATCCGACTGCTTTTCAGAGCTTTCCATTCTTTCCTTGCTCTCCGTCGTCTCTGTCACCTTCGCACTTGTCTATAATAAAAGAAAATAAAAAGTTATATATATATATATATATATATATCTTCTTTCTAAATATGGAATTACTGGCATTTAATTCTAACAAGTCATCATGCAGAAACCATATATATTGTCTTTGATGGGCGAAAGGCTCGAGGATATCTTGTATTCATGTGCATTAAACCAAAATTTGCGAGCGGATTATATTATCCCTTGCGAGTGTTCATTTCAAAATCATGAAATCCTGTTCACACGGCGTGCCCTTCGCACATTCACGAAGCCTCGATTCCTTAATTGCTCTTCAACATACCTGCCACGTTCGCATTTATAAATATGCAATAAATAAATTTTACTACTAACAGTTCATCATGCACCACCAATATAGGTTGTCATTAATCAACGAAAGTCTCGAGGAGCTTTTCCATTCAAAAGCATTTAACCAAGATTTAGCAAAAAGTTACATTATTCACTCTAACAATTCATTGAAACCATCATCTGCAACAAAGAAACCTCTCATAAACCTATGCCATCAGCTCGGCACGAGTTCTATGGAGATATAGTGAACACCTTCAGGCATGAGGACCATAACTTCCACTGTTCTAGGGCATTTTATTATTACTCAACCCCTATCGCAAAGAACTAAGTAATTTGGACCTCCAAGATTGCTCATGCAGGCTGTGTCCCTGAGGTTTTTTACTGTAAGGACCTGGTCTCTTGGTGCTTCGATAAATTTATTACAGACCAAAGAATTATTCCACTGCACGACGACTCTTCTGTTTCTTTGTCACCTCAGGTCTTCTACTAGAGATGAAATTGCCCGAGCCAACATTGATATTCAAAGGAGAAGATTGCAAATAGTTCCTAGCAAAGCATAATAACGGATTGGACCTCTTGCCCCATTTTTTGGAAAGGTCGAATTTAGTTCTTGAAGATATTACAAGTATGCAGGTTAGTTCAATTAGAAATCCATTTCAGGAAATTGCATGGTTGTTTACAAGAATAATGGGATAGGAGTCCACAGGTACTGTTTCCCGCATGGCTCTTTATATTTTGTATTTCACAGTCAACAAACAAGCCCTTTTTTATTAGGGCGGGTTAATTTCCCATGAAATCTCTTCCCAATTGTCAATATGCAAAAGGGAAAAGAAATTTGATATGTCATCCTATTTAGTTTTTGCAATAGCACATTCCTGTCAATTTCTGCAACTGTCTCTGTCCAAAAAATTCAACTGTAAATTCCACCCAGTAACATTATGGTACTAGGCCTTGTGGAAGCACAAGGCTTCCCACTATTTTTATGAGGTTTTTAATGGCTTCCTGTCTGTTTTCAAAGTTTTGTTTTTAGGAGAAAATGCTCCCCACATATTTGAACAGGCAACTAGTTTTTTGCACAATAAGGGGACACTCCAACATTTGGATAATTACACTATTATAAGAATTTTTGGCTCCATTGAACAACCTGCTCTCCTTCCATTTCACGTTACGGACATAATATTTATTGCAGAAGTAGCACGTCAATACAACTACTGCTTCCATCTGTTCCAAAGGAAGAAAAAAAATAGTTCGTTCCTCTGCCTTGGAAAATAGGGGAGTTCATCTTGAAAAACGTCAACAAAATTGACGATTTCGCAGCACATTTTAGCATCTCCAACATCAGATATGCTAAAGACATAAGAGGATTCGACCCCTATGATATTTTTAGATAACATTTACAATCACTTGGCCTCGACAATTGTTTTGTAAATAAACACCTGCTCAAAAACATAGATAGTGACGGTCTTGCCTCTAATACCAATGATGTAGAGACAGTGCAAAGCTACACTAAATTGTACACGCAACAGGGGAAAGGCCCCAATGACAAGAGTGTTCAATCCACAAATACCACTCCAAAAAGTACGACATCCTGAAGCATCGCTCCGACGGCCCATCACAACAAAAAATAAACCCAGAGTTCTTCAAACGGAGGAGGAGCTAATGACCCTCCTCACTCTAAAATTGATAGTTCTCACAGACTTCCCATAGAGAAGAAGAGAAAAAAAAAAGTGCGTCAGGCAGAAGAGCGAGAAATTCAGAGTCGGAACATGGAATTTGACACTGATCTAGATGCCATGTTCCCATTCCTTGATCAGGCCCAAGACAGAATCCACCATAGCCATCCAATGGACATATCTGTTACCCAAAATTTTGACGAAGATGGATCCTTTGTGTTCTAGAGCGTTTTTTTTTTATAGTCGGAACAAAAGATTGATATTTGAGAAAAAAAATGTTAAAAATATCAAAGGTAAATCTCATTCAAGGGTTGATGTTGCCAACATGCGGTCGTCCCAAATCTTTCAACTTCACACCGCAACCGGAGAAGCACTTCATGATTCCATTGGATGCATCGAGACCCAGAATGCAAAACTGAAGGACTGAGTCAAGGAATTGGAAGACGCTTTCATTCCTATGCCATTGCTTGTCGATTCTTTGGCAATAGCTATGCCTGGCACCCCTGCACCCATTGTAAAAGCATCCTCCACCCTGCTCGCATCCTATAAAGGATATGTGGAGAACAATATCAAAAAACGAATGGAACTGATTACCCAGGCGTGGAAAAGATCACAAACCATCGCTTCCCTTGGAACCAGGGCACATAGCTTTCTCGAGATTTTGCAAGCCGAATTAAAAGATGAAGAAAATTTCATTTTAAAAACGGTCATCCATTTTGGCAAGATTGTCAACAATATGACAGAAACAAAAAGAAGAGAAGAAGATCTTCCATCCAAAAACTGGATCGGCCAATTGAATGCATGTTGGAAACGAAAAGTAAAGAACCTGCGTCTCATTGTTCAGTCATGTGAACAAGCCATAGTGAAGAAAGATAAATTATTTACAAAGCTGTCAAATATAGACTTAGCAGGGAAAACCAACGACTTCCAAGACCCCCTCTTAATCGCAAACTCATTTCCCTTAACCATGCAAGAGTTCGATAAATAGGGTGTTATGTTGAATACCTTGTCTCTGGAAAAGTTTTACAGCATCCTTCAATTTGATCAAGCTCATGTCCATGATTGGCTAGTCAAATATAAAGTACAGAATGAGGAAATTCATCAGGCTCTCTCTAATCTTTCTATCGACTTCCAGGAATTAGAAAATGAATTTTTCAACATCAAAATCCGAAATGAGATCAATGTCGCTCGAATGAGAAGCTACATTGAAGAATGGGTCGAAACACAATTGAAACAGGCCGCCAACGAAAGAAAACAGGTCGTTCTCGGCATTCCAACAGTCGTAGAGAACATCCTTGAAACCGCAATCGTCGTCGACATCAATGAAACGACAGTTGCAAGCAAATAGCCAAAGCGCTCATATGTACCCTCACTGTAAGTTTAGTCATCACATATTTCTTTGTTTCTCAGCCCGATTATTCCACTTTCTTAAATACAGATATATATGCAAACACTTATACCTTTCCATTTATTTTCTTTTGCAACTATTGCACTCAATCTTCTTTCCGCAATCCTGTTTTTTGTACATATCTCTCTAATGGTCTGTGGGAGCCCCAATCCCAGTCTACATGACAAACGCATTGAAATTCCGATTTATATGTAACAAACTTTAATTTTTTGGTATATTTCAAAATTTTCAGTAGTATGTAACAAACTTTCATTTTTTCACATACTTTAAATAAAAAATGCATTTAAATTTGTATATGTTATAGACTATATTCTTATCTTTTCGCATTATGTATAACAAATGCATTTGTTTTTAATATGTTAGACCTTTATTCTTATCCTTCAGGAGTCTGTATGGCAAATGCATCTACTTTTTTTATATGTTACACACTTTTCTTTTTTTATATATTTCAAAATAAATGGCGTTCAACAATGCAAGCGTCATTTACATATACCCCATGTTCACAAATGCATTTAAATTTTTATATTACTTATCTCCTATTAATTTTATGTCATCATATATTTTTATCTTTCACTAGTCCATATGGAAAATGCATTTAAATTTCCAAATTTAATCTTACACTCTCAACAAATTTTTTACTTTGTTATATACTTTCAAAAAAATTAGGTTTGCTATATAATTTCAAAAATTAGATGTTGTTGGGCCTGCGGACCGTCATTTACTTTTGCCCTATCTTCCGTGATATACATTTTGCACAACATTTCATAATATACATTTTGTACCAAAACACTTCGACCCCATTTTCCATAATTTGCTTTCTAACCTCCTTGTAGGGATTGGGTTCCCATGCAGCCTTGTTTATATATAACTTTAATAGATTTTTCTAAGTTCTAAGTTCTTTTGGAATATATGGAATGACAAAAAAAATTCATGAGAAAATGAGAATAAGAAACAACACTGTTTATAAGTTTAGTTTATATGTATTTTTAAAATTTAGTCTAAATTTTTGAGTTTTCATGGAATTCTAATTTTTATTGAAATCCTATAAAAATTGTTGGAATTCTAATCAATGTTTATTAAAATTAAGTGAAAAATTATTGGAATTCTAGATTTGAGTGATTAAGTTTGTATAATTGAAATGTTTTGAAAGTTTTTCAAAGTGCTAAATTCATTTATATATTTAAAAATACAATTTAAATAAAAAAAATGGTGATCTCACCAATATTTAAAAGTTAAAAAATTATAATGTTTCAAAATTTTCTAAAAAATAGTCGCACTCGTAACTTGTTTTGGCCACTCCAGACCAGATCACTGCTAAAACGTTGTAAGCCACGGTTGTTGCATCCCTATGCTTATGCAGAGATGCGCACACGCAAAAAAATATAATCTAAACAGTTTTTTATCACTTCTTGATTGGGCAGATACAATAGAGGAAATTGCTTCACTAGTTCCATAGGTTTGAGAGATTGGGTGCATAGCATAATTAGTTTCTCTTCAATTTCATCCATGGATTTAGTACATTTATTGACAATGAGCACAATTAATGATCTTTTAACTTTATTTAACCTTAAACCGTAATCTGATGGCTATGTATTGAAGATGTTGACTCCAAAATCAATGGATCAGATTTATTGTTCATAACTTTCTTGCATTTATCAAGGCATCCTTTAACATGTTTACTTTTTAACATTTCCCTAATCACATTAAAAAATTACTGTAAGGATATGTAATTGCCACGTTCCATTTATCAACTTAATGCAGTCAAACGTTTCATATTATCATAGACAGATTACCACAAACATTTTATATTGAAAACATTCTCTATATATTGTAGACACGCGTTCTCAGCCGCTACCTTTAGAACATTCTCAGCTGCGAGTTAACGGATGTGCTAGTGGTATGTACAGTTTACAATACAAGCAAACGTATGAAAGATTTGGCACATAACTATTGCAAAGTACACGAGTCTACACGAATACTATACTTAGAGGGTTGAACCATTCGTTGCTGGAGGGAACGTGGGCAGCATTCCCTGGACTGGATCACCCAAATTGAGCAGAGAGCCAGCTATGGCTATAGCCAGGGCTGCAGTGAAGTTGGGATCTGCTTTTATAGAAGCCACAGAATTCAAGATTGCTGAGTGATCCCATTGATTCTCATCGAATACAAGGCCCGTATTATTAGGCAATGGAGTCGAGTGTTGGAAGCTGCCTGCCGGTAAATTTGCTGGCTGTAACTCTAATCCTGGATTGTCCTGGTTGTCTGTGAGGTCGAGAGTGATTGTGGGAAACGGGCTAGATGTCGATATTCTGGGAATGGGTATTAACTGGTTGTCTGCAACGAAATTCACTATATTCAATTCCTCACTAATGAGCTGATTGGAGGAGGAGCGCATGACGGCCATAGCCAGAGGACTCAGAGGATGTGTGTGTTCACCTTCGTAGGTTGTTATTAAAATCATCTGGTCTTCGACGCATCTCTGAACCTGCTCATAATTTTAACATGTTTAAATTAACAGATAAAAAGAAGATATCTTAGGATTGTTGTGAGCCCAGACTGAGTTAGACAATAAGCTTCTGAGTTAGGTTCCTTTATTTCTGTTGTTATTCTCCAATTCTAAAACCCTGAAGTCTATTGGTGAAAACATGAAGTTTCCCTCATGTTTGCCAGTAATAAAAAGAATATATGAGTTGTGCGCAATATACGTAATAATACGCTCCGCAGGACATCTGAGCTTAGGCGGTCTCCTCAACAGACAAGCAGGCTAATTGTATGTATTTCATAGTCGATGAGAGAATGAGTAAGAGATTTCTTTGGGAGTAAAAGGACGAGGTCGAACCTGTTTTTTTACTGGGCAACCGGGCGCCCAAGCACATTTGTAATAAGATCTCGGAAGTGGATTGTTTTTTGTCATCTTTCGCCCATATTTTCGCCACTGGCACCCATCGCCTCTCTGATTAGAATGCATCGGATCAGTTTCTTTATACATGGCGGAAAAGCAAGAAGATTTATATAGTTCTATGCCATTTTGCAAAGATTTCATCAAAACAACAAAAATAATTCGGTTATTACGGCAGATTCCTCGGATCTTGTCCGCGCGAGTACGATTCTTTTGGGCTTGGCCGCCGTGATCTTTTCGCCGGAGCCGCTTCTCGGCACCAGCTGATGCATCTTTTTCGACGACTCCCCCTGACAGAATGGGCTATCATCCACGGACGAATTGATTCCATACTCAATCTGTTCCGACTGCATGTAATTTATCTTCCTCTTCTTTGAAGGCAGCTTCTGATCGTCCATAAATTTGACACTCTTCTTTCCCTTTTCTCCACAACCCGAAGACTGATCAGATTGGTGGAAAACTGCACGGCCAGAGTCCACATTAATAGACCCTAGACACAATACGTCTTTGCTTTGATGATCTGGATTGAATATCTATGAAATCAGAATAAAGAAAAGAAAGATTAAAAGTATAAGATAACGGCAAGTAAATATTAAATTGGTATATGAAATCCTATAATATAACAAACAAAAATTAAAAAGTATAAGATTACGATAAGTAAACATCACATTGGTGTATGAAATCTCTTATTTGTGAAATAAGATACTCTTTCATCCAAAATAATTTAATTGAGTAATATACAGAAATATATATACCACCTTTGAATAATATACCTGGCTTCGATCAATGAGCTTCTGCTGTTGCAGCAGAAAACTGATTTGTTTCTGCAAGTATTTACATTTACCAGTCATGCTCTTCACCANCCCCTGACAGAATGGGCTATCATCCACGGACGAATTGATTCCATACTCAATCTGTTCCGACTGCATGTAATTTATCTTCCTCTTCTTTGAAGGCAGCTTCTGATCGTCCATAAATTTGACACTCTTCTTTCCCTTTTCTCCACAACCCGAAGACTGATCAGATTGGTGGAAAACTGCACGGCCAGAGTCCACATTAATAGACCCTAGACACAATACGTCTTTGCTTTGATGATCTGGATTGAATATCTATGAAATCAGAATAAAGAAAAGAAAGATTAAAAGTATAAGATAACGGCAAGTAAATATTAAATTGGTATATGAAATCCTATAATATAACAAACAAAAATTAAAAAGTATAAGATTACGATAAGTAAACATCACATTGGTGTATGAAATCTCTTATTTGTGAAATAAGATACTCTTTCATCCAAAATAATTTAATTGAGTAATATACAGAAATATATATACCACCTTTGAATAATATACCTGGCTTCGATCAATGAGCTTCTGCTGTTGCAGCAGAAAACTGATTTGTTTCTGCAAGTATTTACATTTACCAGTCATGCTCTTCACCAAAGACTTCAGTTTCTGATTGCCCTCGTTCACGCGATTTATCTCTGCCACAAGCATCGTCACCTTATTCTTCTGACCTTCCATCTCATCTTCAGGTGTGGAGGATAGGGGCTAAGTGCTGTCTCTCTGCGCCTTCGGTGATGTGTTTATAGATTCAGTTCCCCACGACCGCTGGAAGGCAGTCAAGGGAGAGTCGACGCCCGCCAGGAAGGCAGTCAAGGTAGCCTAATGTTGCAATCACTGACTGAAACGAATCCTGGCTTTGAACGTGCGCGTGTCATTGAATAAAACGAGATAGGCGATACCTTGCGGGAGACCCCGGTTTTAGATAAGACAGTAAGGAGTCAACGAGGAGGAGTCTTTTGGCCGGATTTGGATAAGACAGTAAGGAGTCAACGAGGAGGAGTCTTTTGGCCGGATTGAGGTTGCATCACCAAAACTGCCCTCATGGCCAATCGTCCGTGGCGTCACCTCAAAGAGCATCCATTGAAGGTGTAATGTGTGCTTTTATTGTAAAAATGGGACCAGCAATATACAGTATGCTATGCTGTATTAAACGGTGTATTGTCTGTTTGTATTTATTGAAAGGTGTACATACAGTAATATACAGTGTGCTAAGCAGTATTGAAAGGTGTACATACAGTATACTATGCAATATTGAAAGGTATATTGTGTGTTTTTATTGTAACAATGGAGCGAGCAATATACAGTGTGCTATGCAGTATTAAAAGGTGTATTGTGTGTTTTTATTGTAACAATGGGGTTAACAATATACAGTGTGCTATGTAATATTGAATGTTGTGGCACGTGGTATATACATCCTTGAATCACTTTAATATATATGTTTAGCTATGATATACCAGTTACCACAACATTTAATACAAAGTAATAAGTTGTATATTGTATATACAGTGTGTTATGCAGTATTGAAAGGTGTACTGTGTGTTTTTATTATAACAATGGGGCGAGCAATATACAGTTTGCTATGCAATATTGAATGTTGTAGACGGTGGTATTTACATCCTTGAATCACTTTAATATATATGTTGGAGTATATTTAACTATGTATATACCAGTTACCACAACATTGAATACAAAGTAATAAGTTGTATATTGTATATACAGTGTGCTATGTAGTATTGTAAGGTGTACTGTGTGTTTTTATTGTAACAATGAGACGAACAATATACAGTATGCTATGCAGTATTGAATGCCAAGGCAGGTGGTATATACATCCTTGAATCACTTTAATATATGTTGGAGTATATTTAACTATATATATACCACTCACCACAACATTAAATACAAAATAATAAACTGTATATACAGTGTGCTATGCAATATTAAAAAATGTACTGTGTGTTTGTATTGTAACAGTAATACCAAACAATATACAGTGTAGTATACAATATTGAATACTACTACGGTTGGTATATACATCCTTGAATCACTTTACTATATATATATATGCTGGAGTATATTTAACTATATATCAGTTACAACAACATTGAATATAAAGTAATAAGTTGTATACTACTCGCCTATCATGGTTTTCACATTTCCATATATTCTGATTTCCTACTGTCCCATCGTCGTTACAAATTGCACAGGACGGGTCAGGTCAAACCACGGAGGTGAGACCTTCATTCTTCGAATCTGGTCTTGAAACTTATTTTAAGATTTTAGCTTTCTTGTACGAACGATTATTGCTTGAAATCGACAAGTTTCAAGTTGGAGCACCAAATAGTCAATAGCGTGAGCTGAATTCAAATCAGATATTTTTATTGCATCGAGTCAATCAGAGGTATATTCAGTGAAGCAATGAAAACCATTGTTTCAAAACTACTTGAGCTTACAGGCATGTAGAATGTGCGCCCATTTTGTGGTGTGCCCTCTTTGCATTGTATCACGTGTTTTCAGAGGGGTTTCTTTTTGGATCCATTGTGCAGAGTTAGCTAGAATTCATACCAT
>SNQJ01S0032669.1:15132-36411 GCA_010110895.2 Picea sitchensis
TTATCTTGTAAAATATTGTAATTTCATAATCAATCTGGATTGTTCATTATAAGGTTGTAGATCTAATGGTTGAATTTGTGTTAGGGTTTTTTTCCCTAGAAGGAAACCCTCTTTTATGAGGGAATTGTATTGTAGTTTTGTAGGTGAGTGAATATTGTATTCTAAGAGAGGATACTATGAGAGAAATAAGATGAAGTTACAGTGGGTATGTTGTAGGTTGTATCCCTTCATTTGCTGGATAATAATAAAGGAAGGACCTGGAAATTTCTCTGGTGGGCATAGCCCACACTAGGTGAACCACATACATATGTGTCTCTATTTTATTGTGTATCTTATGTGTTTTATTTCCGCAATTGTTTTGTTTTAATGCTTTGCAATATGTTTTTCTAACAATAATCCACTGAGAAAACATTGTGTTATTTCTTTCTTGTCCTTGAGGTAAGGAACATACCTCAACAACTCTAAAAATATCTTAGCATAGGAATCCATGGTAAATTGTCCCAACTTGTGTTCATGGAACTCTTTGATCTTCCCATCAAAGTACTTCTCTGATAGGTAAGGCTTTCTAAAATCATTTTCAAACTTCTTCTAGGTCAGCTTGCTCTCTTTCAACCCTTTGACTTCCTTGAGGTCTTCCCACCATATGGAAGCTCCTCCATGTAGATTGAAGATGGAAATCCTTGATTTTATGTTTTCTGAGTAATTATGTACCCGAAAATACTTCTTCAATCCCAAAAACCAAGCCTTAGCTTCTTCTCCCTTCTCGATTTCTCCATCAAAGGTAGATGGCTTAGCCTTCTTAAATTCTTCAATCAAAGAAATCTGTGAGTGTATCTTTTTCTTCTTCCTGGGAACACTCGATCCAATGTCACTGCTGGAAAACTCTTTTGAAGTTATCTTCCCACTGGATGACTCTGTGGAAATATTTCCACTTGATCTTCCTTTCTTTGCATCCTGATGCCTCTTCTTGGAAGAACTCCTTCCTATATTGCTATGGCTTAGTCCATGCTTTTGGGCATCTGAAGGGGTTTTCAACCTCTCTGATTGTTGCAATTATGCATTACTAGTGGTTGGGTCTTGTTCCAGATGCTTCTGAATTTCTGACAAGCACTGCATTTAACTCAGCCTGAGCTCTCACAAGCCTCTCGTTATCTGCCTTCAAACTTCTCACAGTGGCTACCAAGTCTGGAGGGATTTCTCTAGCCCTTCAACCATGAGATTCCTCATCCCTAAGGTGTGAGGTTTCTTCCATACTACATTGCACCATTCACCTCTACTTTCCTTTCAGTACATCCTACGTGTTGAAACAACAAACCATTTTTAGTTGTTACATCAACAATCATTTTAAATATCCATTCTAGTAAAATAAAGGTGTTCTAAAACAGTAAAGCGGACTTGGTGACCCATTCAAGACTAGAGTTTGAAATCTGCTCTAATACCACTATGTAACACACCCAACCCGCTAACCCTCTTAGGCTAGTGGGTTGTTCAAAATTTCCTTCTTCTCTCATGCTATGGGTTCGAATCTGATCCTCTTGGATCTCCATTTGTTCCCCTATTGTTCAGAAGATTTCCCTTAAGGAAATACTCACTCAGATAATCTCCACGTCCGATCTCCAACTACCTATGGAAAATACCTCTAAGGACTCACTATGAGGACTAAGGACCTATGCACCCTCAATCAAACAACTAGAGTTAATTCTCTCCACTAGATCAATGATCTGTAGCAAATCGGCATCCTTCCCATCGGAATGCACCCTTTCAAGTTTCATAAACCACTCTGACTGGCCCACTATGGAAACACACGCTTTGACGGATCTAACGATCCTCATATACTTCATTTGACGATTAGGATCCACTTGGGGTCTCACAATTATAAGATTCTTGCAGGTTTCAGGATTTCCACCTCAGAACAAGCTATATGAGATCCATTGGTTGAGATATTGCAGGACACATCCCGATGGATCAAGAGTCCTTAGACCCCCCTAGTGGTCGAGTCCCCATCTTGTACCCTCTCTCTCCAGGCCTCTAAAAATATTATTCCCAATAGACTTATAAGTGACTTCAACGATCATGATTTTAGCTTTTGGTCCTCTAATAGATCAATGACTCTCATATACTCGGAGTCCCTTTTCAACCTTACACTAGGTCACTCTGATAGCAGCATTGCTGACCAACGATCACGATCTCTCCTCTTTTCTAGATTGATGGTCGTAAATCCTAAAACACAAGTTTTCTTTCGGGTAACAGTATGACTCAGGACTTAATCATTCATGGTTTCTCCAAGCTTGTCCATCAAGGTTCTATCGGATCTCATTGGGCTCTCACCTTCACCCTGAACTAATTAAGGAATTTCACCTCAAAACTTGGATGAATATTTGCATATCCTGCAAATTTTCCATTTCAAGGCAGGGAGTTCCATTGGCTTAGGGCCCTCTAACTACACAAAGATATTTCTCAGGCATCTGGGCATTCCATTACTGATTTCTTAGTGAAGATTTTTATATCTTGCAATCTTTACATTCAAAAGGCTTGCAATTTTCAAAGGGATACACTCTGTGATATCACTACTTACTGGTCTATTTAGGTTTACTAGATCATTAGTGAAAAAAATCATACATATCACATTTTACTCAGGAATTCAACCATTCCTCCATACGTTCACATTCACCATACAAACCATAAAACAACATATTTGCATCACTAAACATAAACCAAACATGTTAAACTAAAACACTTATCTGTTTAGTGAAATATTAAACCAACCAACTAACTGAGAGAGGAATCATTTCCTCCCAACCATAGGCTATGACGTAGTATTCCTTCCTACAACATGCCACCCCCTGCCAAGACATCATACCACAAGGGGATTGATCAACTGACTGCCCACTTAGGCTAATGGCCCAAGAAGGTTACTCTCCTTCACTCCATTGGAAACAATAGAAGTTTCTCTCTTCCCTCTGAGCTCATGACCTCCACAATTTTATCAGGTGCATTCCCAGCTGGATTTCCTCTGCACAAGGGAGTCCCTTCTATGTTACACAGTTCCTCAACGACCTTCCCTTACCAATGTCAGTTTCTTTCCAGTAAGCACCAAGTTGCGGTCCTCTATTGCTCCAATTTGGATTTAGGTCTTCTCTAATCCAGGGTGGCCATTGATCTCTTGGGAAAGCTTTCTATTTTCTTCAGAAATAACTTCCCAATTTCCTCTATAACTCTGATTTGTGCACGTGAATACCTCTATTCACTACACCATTCGTTTGTGAGTCTGTAACTCACTCTGTTCTCTATCGTTCTCGGTGAGAACCCATCCACAACTTCTCAGGCTACTGAAATATTCCTAAGCGTCTTCTCCCACTCCTTGTCTCTTGGTCTCTCCACAATCCTACGTATTCGTTGCTAACTCCTCTGGTGACGTTTTTCCACCTTTGGTCTCTTCTTCCATCCAATCCTCGGGATTCCTGTGGATGTTGTCAGATGCAACCCTAGTCAGGGATCTAAAATCGAGGGGGTGATCCAGGGGTGTCCTTATGTTAGTTTATGATTGATTCTTTGTTTCCCCCAAACACAAAATCTATCAGTAGTTATAACTGCTTCAACCACCAATCATGCTACCCATAATTGGTCACATGGCTCTATGCAGATCTAAGTACGTTGGTAGGTGATGCATTCAAGTTTACAAGTGTAGGATGGAATGTTGAGCAAGCTTCCTATTCTCTTCATTGAAAACCTCTCAGTTCCACCTCAGCAATTCCACTTCATTGATCCCACTTGTGATATCATGGCCAATACTCAAGACATTTCCCTTCTTAATCAGTTATCTGATGTTTTCTATTAATCAACAACACAATTACATGCTTCATAATCATATTGCATGAATTCTTAGCATAATTACAATCATGGGGGAAAACATAGTGTTACACACTCCTTGAGACCATTCCCAAAGAGATTCACAAAGAAAGAGATTTTCAAATATGGGATGGGCAATCCAAAATTTGGAAGAATTGGGAGGGTGAGTTAAGGGAGTTTGTTCTATTGTTCTTGAATTGGGTTGCAATCCAAGAGCTACTTCAAGACTTAACTCCAAAAGATGAGTTATATAATCTTAATTTGCATACTTTAGGTCCCATTTTGAGATTTATTTATGGAGATACAATAAACCTGTATGGGTTTACATGCCCCGTAGCTTGTATCAGTGCATCATTTCCCTTCTCTTTGTTCAGGGGAAACTAAATTGGCATTGGAATTTGTGAGATGTAAAGGATAGATGAGTGAATTAGCTCTATTCAATGTGGTCCTATAGAGTGTTATTTAAGTTTAGAGTCTTTTCTTGGCTCGTGGTTTTCATCCATTTCCCATTGCCCATTGAAGAAAGAAACAAGGGCCCCAAGACCCTTGCATTTGGGTTAAACAAATGCATTGTGTAATTGCATTCAACCAAATACTACTTGCCCCCTGTTTTGGATTTGCAACGTTCTCTAAGAACATTGGGAGTATATCTAGAGCAATTCATTGTGTATATTCTTTAGCAAAGTTCACTAAAACATTGTTTATTAGGGGATGTTTCAACATCCCTTGTACTATTCTGCTTTAGAGAAGTTACAAGTGTGTCAAAGTTGTTTCTTTGTAGGTTTTTATCTATGTAACCCTATCTTTTTTTTTCTCTTTTTTGAAGGTGGAAAAACCTATCCTAACTCAATTTTCAATTGATAGTGAGGAAAACCGTCATTAGATACTATCCATAGATGCAGGTTGAGTCATCGTCATTATTCAAGGAAAACCACACATCTTGAAATGACCCACTGGTGGTNTTTTGAAGGTGGAAAAACCTATCCTAACTCAATTTTCAATTGACAATGAGGAAAACCGTCATTAGATACTATCCATAGACGCAGGTTGAGTCATCGTCATTATTCAAGGAAAACCACACATCTTGAAATGACCCACTGGTGGTCTGTAAGGGGGGAAACTTCCACTCCTAGCAAATTCCTATCGGTGTTGGGTCGTTAGCATGTTTCCTTACATCCAAGGAAGACAAACTCTTAGCTAATTAAAATAGGTTTTAGGTCTTACCCCATGACCAAAAGTTGGTTTCAACATAAATAGTATCCGTAAGAAAGCCAATGTCCCTTTTGGTCATTACAAAGGTTACCTCCAGTGGCTCTTGAGTAACTCTTACCTTCCCTTTTTTTAAATAAATATAATATTAAAATCTATATTAGAATGCACCCTATGGGCCATGTGCATGGTGATTTAATTGAAGCATGCTTTGATATGAAGGTACCCCTTTACTTTTTTATTGTACCTTATTATATCATTTTTCTTTTTTTTAAATGGAAATAATAGATACCTAATTAAATACCCTCGAGCAAGAAGTTAAACTGCAAATAGGGACAATGTATGGTTTCATGTATGAGATTAAGGATAAATGTTACTATAAAACACATGACCTCACTAGAGTTAGCCTTGGCAATGACCATAAGGTGGATACTATCTAAGCTAAAACCGCCTTTCTTGTGGATAATATCTAGGCTGAAAGCGCCTTTTGGTCTTGTAGTAAGAGCTAAAACCACTTATGTTAGCTAAGAGCTTGTCTTTCTTGAACGTAAGGAAACATGTTAATGATACAAGACCGAGAGGCATATGGTAGGAGTGAACGTCTACCCCCTTATAGACCATCCACAGATTATTTCAGGTGGCATAGTTTCCCTTGAATGACGGTTATAAGTCAACCAACATTCGTGGATGACAACCAATAATAACTATTTTCACTACCAATTAACAATTAAGTTATGATATGTTTTGCCAACCACTTCCACTTCGTTAAGAATCAATATGATATTTTCGAATCATATTGACAAATCGACATTCAAACTTATAACGACCATGTTACTTGATATCCGCGTCTTGAACCTTCACATGTTACATGTTTTTTCCTCGAAATTTGACCAAATTTTGACCAAAGCTCCTTGTTGTAACCGCGTTCATAAGTCACGGAAAATAACAGATGGAGATATAAAAATAATAATGAAAATGGGTGATACGCACGAGAAGGATTATTTAAAATATATATTTGTAATATTATTGTAAAGGTCAAGGATATATTATTCATTTATAGGAGGCACTAGCATGAAGAAAAACTTCCTCCTCTACAAAATCTTACGCATATAAAATGGGTTGCAAAAATATTCATTTTATTTATTTATTTTTATTATATGATTATTTTATTTAAATTTTATTATTATAAGATCCATGAGGTAACATTAAGTAAGTTTTCTGCTATGTGGATCCATTCCATTCTCTCATGCTTTTTGAAAAAGTTGGTATTCCATGGCCTTAACTTTCATTTTAAATTTTGATCTGGCCTGAGTTAAGTAGGATGAGGGTTTTTTTCACAACAATGGTTAAAATTTTACCTGTTAGTTTATATGTTTTATTTAAAAATAATTATAATTATTTGTCTAAAAAACTTAAATCTCCAAAATATAGTGTCTCAATAAAAATATAAATTGATAATATATATTAAAAACATAAAATACATACTAAAAGGAATGGGTATTAGTATTCAAATCCAGATGTATTGTTGAATCTTTTTATTCCATTACCATAGCGGTAGAGGTGACCCAATGGTCTAGTAAGACTCTAATACATGTGCAAGATGGACAAAACAAGATCCATGATGGTACTAGGCAGGTTGATGGACACATAATCCATAATGATGTCCATAATACTAAGTGAAGTGGATGCCATAAGAGCAGGGGGATGGTTGAGGTAGGTTGTTATGCGCCTTGTCAAATACTGTATAGATGTAATAGTAGATATCATCTCCACATGCTTCCCTCTCTAGGATATCCATGAAGGCATGTGACTACTTCCCATTCTCTCACATCGAGTATGTGCTCCCCAATTTCAATAACACTTTGATCCCTAATCATGTCATTTTCCTTCAACCGACACTTGAATCCTTCCTTCCAATGATTCCATTGTAAGGTTGTGTAGGTCACATTTCCATTTATTTTCACCATATCCTCCTCACACTATTTCAAATCTTTTTGCAAGTCCTTCAAATTGCAAAGAATACAACAATGATTGTGGTTGTAGCAGTGCACCATGGATGGATGCACATAGTGACTGAGAATGCCCCAGATCAAGATGCACAAAGTTGGTTGAAGTTATGGACACTTCCCCAATTGGTAAACAATATCCTTTATGTCCATCCTAACTTGAATTAATGCTCCAAATTGTCAATTCCTCCCACACATGGGAATTATCTCCTCTATCTTATTGCTCATAACTTCATTGAAGGGAATTGTGGAGGAGATAGTGTAGGGGGTGAGGTGATGGTGTATGATGATTTCCATTCCCATCAACAACATGATAGAATGCGTGTTGTATCGTTGGACTCTCTCTTCAATGATATTCATGGTGGGGGTTATGTGAAGTGCATTAAAATGACACCCCCAACCCTTTGTGCGTAGAACACATTCACCTAGAGTGACCACTCATTCGCTTGCTTATTTTCCCCCATGTTGAGGTTGCAAAGGATGTGATAGAATTCAATTGTGTTAAATTCCTCTCCTATGGATATCACACGTTGAGAGAGGTTAGCAAGAGGTAGATTGGATAGGAATGTTCCATAACATAGAACTCTTATGATTATCATGGAGTTGCTAATCATCGTGACACTACTAACTCCTTTTCCTTTAGTAACGTTGAGAGCCAATAAAATGGTAAGTGCTTCTGCATCGTTGTTTGTGGTAATACCAAGTCCCCAAGCATATTGAAATTCTTTTCTTCCTTCAGGGCCATAGACAACACCCCCCTCACTCATATTTCCCTAGGATGAGGATTATTTTTTAATCATGAGGTGAATCTATGCATGCTTAATGGTTTATGACGAACACTAAGAAATATACAAAAGTATGTCATTGATTCTTGAAATTTGTTTGGGGAGAAACTGGTGTTGATGCACTCAACTTAAGAGTAAAGTTCATCTCAGAGCAAGGCATGATATGGGTTGTTGGTAATTGCCATTTTTTGTGGTCAAAGATGACCTCTTTATGAAGCCATGACAACCTAATTTCAACCCACTTAATAGAGGTTTTGATCCAGGTAAGAATGCCTAATCTTCCTATGAAATATAAGAACGAGAACACTCTTATGGCCATTGGTAACACTTTGGGAAGTTTTATTAACTTAAACCTAAAAATGAAAATCAAGACTACTAACATTCCTATCAAAATATGCATTTACACAAACTTGATATCTTAAATAAAATTATGTTGAAATGTGAGAATTGTCGTTCACGACAACTTCTTCACTGTAAACATAAACCATTGGACTATTATAGTTTTTCCTCTAAACATGGAAACATGGTCACCTCATGCCCAAAGGTAAAGGTCTTTCAAACTAAAAAGTGATTGATTAATAAACCATTGGGAGAAAAGACCACCGCAACTTCTTGAATATGAACCTAAACCATTGGAATATTATAGTTTTCCCTCTAAACATGGGCACATGGTTGCCTCATGCCCAAAGGCAAAGGTATTTCAAATTATAAAGTGATTGATTAATAAACCCCTTGGTGGAAAGACTATGCAATGGGAAAATATATTTTCTAAATTACTTAGACTTATTATAAAATTTATCAACATAGTAATAAAATACATTGGAAAGATGATATCTAAAAACCATTATGTCTATTATTATATAATAAGTATTTATCATTGTGAAAAGATTGTTATCTTACATTAACATATTATGTATATAACTTTACATGAAAATATTTTTTTAAGTAATAAAGTTTATCATAATTTAGTTTAGTTGTGAATTTGTAATTTGTAATGAGGACAATTATTATTAACTATTATCTACAAATGTAATGATTTATCATCATTATTTAAAAAACTACATCACTTAAAATATCTGATTAGTAATTTATGTAAAATTTTACTCTTATAAATACATCCCAGAAAATAAGTTAAACTCTTAACTAATTAAAAGCAAGTTTAACTTTTAATTAAAAAAATAAATTAAACATACTTTATATTTTTTAAAAATCACACATCCCTATTTTGTTAAAAAAAAAAATCCCTTTACACACATCTTTATTATTTCTAAAAGTTCCCTTTACAAGGATATTCATTTTTTTCTATAAAAAAAATTATTCAGCACTAAAGTAATGAGGTTTTAATTTATTTATGTATACTAAGCCATCTCTTTTATAGAGATATACAGACATTTTCCAATATTATAAAATAAATTTGTTACATGATTTAATCATATTCACATTATCTTAATTTATTTTTAATGTATAGTTGTAATTTTGTTTGAAAGACGACTTAGTGAAGGGGTCTTGTATTACCAAACTTAGAGGATGACATTATTTAAACGAATATTTTGATTTTTTAACTCTTTGTTTATCCAATTCACAACCAATTTTGAATATTCAAAGATCTAAATTCCCACGACACCTCATTCCATGGCCAAAGCCAACAACAAGAAAGTTGTTGTTTTAAGTTAGTTTTTTTTCCAACGAAAAAAAACAATTTCAATGTTATTCATTAGAATTAAAGGAAACTAAGTTGTTTTAAGTTAGTTTTTAGTGCATATACCTAAACCATAATGAAATGAGATCCGATGAGTATCAAACATGTATAGGAAATCACCTGCTCCACATGAACCTGGATTATCCTTGGGGGCTCCATAAAAAAAAACCATGGATAGCTAAATTGTCAATGGATAATTATGTAATCTATATCTATTTCCTTTTTATCTTGACCCTTACGAAATCGTCATAAATATAGTTGATCATATGGAACACTTAAGTGGGAGAGAGAGCATTATTTTGAAAGATTGCTTCATTCCTAGCTATCCAAATAGTCCATGTTACTATAGTTATAGTTGGGAGAGTTGGATGCTCACATACCTCTTTGTCATCAACCCACTTCTCCAAGGCTTCCTCAAGATTATCCCCGATCTAATTCCCTTTCGCTCTTGTTAGGGTCTTCAATAGCATCCCATATAGATTTAGGGAAGTGGCATTCAATGAAGAGGTGGCTAACACTTTCTCCCCTTTATTTACACAAAAATCACATGCTAGATCCACACTATGTCATTCTCTACAAGTTATCCCATGTTATAATTTTATTAGTTATGTCAATCCATAGGAATGTTCTTGTTGTCAAAGGTGCTTCTAGTTTCCATAGCTCTTTCCACCACTATATCTTCACTTTCTCCTCTACACATATGAAAGCTACAGAGTAAGCAAGTTTTGCAGTGTAGCATCCTCCAAAAGGATTGGTTGGCCATTCCATTTCAAGCTTATCATCCCTTACATGGAAGAAACCTTTATTCACGCTTCCCTAAACTCCATTGTTATTCCTATATTCCTTCAAGTTCTAGCTCTACCCATGTTTTCCATCATGAAATCCATATATTCCCATCCTTTGGATGCCATACATCTACAAGGTAAAAACATCATTCAAGTGCTAGACTTGTTCTAAGATATTCAAATAGTTTATGTACATCTTTCACTCGTATCCATTAATCAAGTCCCGGGTTTACCATCCTTCCATTTCCAATCCTCCAACCTAGGAAGCTTCATACAAAGTGAAATAGAGCCATTAAATGTATTTTCACTAGGATTCTAATACAATCTTCAATACATTAAAGGCTCTCTCTCTCTCTCTCTCTCTCTCTCTCTCTCTCTCTCTCTCTCTCTCAACTGAGGAAAAGAAAGCAGATAAAGAGAGCAGAGTAGCCTCACCTTCTAGGTTTTCTCCCGTAAAGGTTTCCCGGAGAAAATATTTGTGTCATTTTTTGGATGGTGTGTGATTGTATTTTATTGTTCTCTATTTTTTTCATTTTATCTATTTCATGCATAAGCAAAAAATCAATAACTAAATATTATGGAAATCTATAGGAATTTAACCTTCATAGGTAGATTTCGGTTTTATTTATTAGATTTGTTATGACAAACTATTTCAATGGAATATCCACAACAATTTATAGATCAATGTTTCATTTCATTCCCTATACAATCCAGATCATCTTAAGTCATATAGATTATATCTTGATAAGGTAAAAGTCCAGTATATGATCCTCTCCATTGCAGCTAAGGCAAATAATGCTTTCTATAAAAAAAAATATTATAAACATGCCTATGTGTAAAGAGCACCATTTCGGCATATGGGTTAGTGATGATTTATATATTAAGAACAAGTTTACTATAAGGGTCCATTCCAAGATCTACAGTTACGTGTCAGCCTTAAGGGATTCTTTTCTTGCAATATACTTTATAACCTTTCATATTTCCATCAATTACACTCATATGATACATACCATCTCTAGCGTATACCCATTTTCCTGTCTATCTCGATCACTTTCAAGTTCTTTCCGCTTCCTACAAAAGAAGTGTAACAACAAGCAAAATGTTCTCATCATTCGTAATTTAGATTTTTCAAATAGAGTTCCTTCATAGGGAAAATCCCCTTGGTGAACATCATAGTTGTTACACCAATTAACGTGTTTCAAGATGCGTGATCCTATTCAAATAGCTCACCCCTCTTACAATGGATGTGCACACAATAATCCAAGACACTCCATTGCAATCTCCACTATGAATAAAACTCATGGGAAAAAGTGTTTCGCTTCCCAAAGGGACACCCCTCTTCACAAAGGGGTCTTTTCGAAACACATTGACTCCTTTCATGGGTGTTTTCTTCACTCTTTATTCTTAATAAGTTAGTGTTAGTTAAGGTACTTACCAATCATTTTATGATGTTACAAAAACTTCACAAGATATACATAAACTCCACTACCTTGGTACGATCAAGTTGACTCAATAATTGAACATGAGTTAGCTCAACATTGTGTTAGCTAATAGAAATTGGTCTATACACCCTGTCACACATCATGGTATAATAAAACATATCATCAAAATAATTCACTTATCTTTATGAATAATAAAACATATCATCAAAATAATTCACTTATCTTTATGAACTCAAATCTAGGTTCACAATGTAGGGACCTCTTATGGTGTCCCTTCAAACACTCATAAGAGCGTGGAACTAGACATAAGTCATTGCCATAGTTCTACGATGTTTGTGTCACCATTCTAATATGAATAATGATGAAACAAAATATACCCATAGTGTCTACTGTGACATACTTGACACTATACCCTCTCTAAATTCAAGGATCTTTTTCACCCACACTTAATGACAGAGGAAAACCACATACATAAGCTATGCTCTTGAGCTAACTAAGTTTCTACAACACACCATATCCACATTTCCTAATGTTGGTGGTGTTTTATTGGCCAATGATAATTCATTTCCTATCCTTCTCTCTTCAAAGAACAAATATTTCCCTACAACATTGGCAGTCTTGCCATTCTCGCAACATATAATATGCAAGAACTACAAGTGGGACCTGCCACTAGTTCCCAATTAAATCACAAGGGCTTAAAAACTTGTCAACCTCCTCTTGAAGTTGACCTTCTCATAACTCTCAAGTTGTCATTGCCTTTCTTGCAACAATGATGCATCTTTTACTCTCGGGAATTCCAAGGTGTGGTAATATAGGTGATTCTAACCAAACCACTCACATAGTGTCCCTTAACGTTTGACAATGTCATACACACAGCTATGCTTTCACTTGAAATCAGGTTTAATCATGGCCTCCCATTTTCTCACAGAGTGGAGGATGACCTATACGTTATACATCATGCATTGCTTTACATGCCAATAAATTCTTTTCCAAGTTACATGATTTGTTTACAATTTTCACGCCAAATATTTCAATGCCATAAAACATATCAAGTTGAACCTTACGATTAAAACTATTTTAGTTTATGATTCTCGCTTTTAGTTCTATAACTTGTTAACAATTAAGTAATGCTATGATTATGGTCATTACTTTTCTTGCAATGCCATGAACCCTTTGGAATGCTATGGTTGTGTCAAAACCCATAATGATACCTACTCATATGGTGGCTTAAGTGAAATCTCTCTCTCTCTCTCTGGGTCTTGGTTTATGGTTAAGGTTTGTTGGGTAAATTATATGCTAATTTTTTGACATTAAATTATCCGTTGGGAGTTTGTAAACTTCAACTTGCAAGCACAAGTAATGCATTACTAGAACCTATTCTAGCCTAACTAACAACTAATGAATAATTCCAACAACTAACTCAAACCCACACTTTAGAATTTAAATGCAAACTGTGGAAAATAGAAATAAACACTAAGGATTCATACTTTGGGACACAAGAAAAACTAAGTGTTGTAAGGCTCATATCACAATAACTCATTTATGCATGGTTCCATGATTAATTGTGAGTAGCTAACTTGAGTTTCATGTCCTTCAATGGATTCTAGTAGTGTTACGACTGCTTGAAATAAAACCAAAACAAATACAAAATCAAAGCAAGTTGAAAAGCAATTCAGATCAAATCTGCAAGTGAATGTAAATTAGACTCGAAGAATCTTCGAATGGGCAGAACAATACAAAGAATTAAGGACAAAAAATAGAACACTTGTGCTTAAAACGAATTGAACATATGGAAAGTGACAAAGATTTGAAATTTATAAACACGAGAATAATATAATGGAAAGTAAGAGGAATGAATGGAGAGATGAACAATGCTATACTTTCTGCATTCAACAAATTATGTATATGATCAGGTTTATAAACCAATCAATCTATGAAGAAGAAAGAAATAACATAGTTTGAATGAGTGAAATGAATGTGAAATAACTTCAATTCTATGTAGTTAAATATCTGAGTTTTAAGTATAAGCTCCTTGCAGAGAATCAATGTTTAAATGAAATGAAAGAGGCACACAATCTTCATAATCAACTTTTGTAAAATTAGATTTCAATAGGGCGTAATGTGACTATCAAAAATTGTGTTATGTTGAAGAGGTGAGTGGCAAAGAGTATGATGATAAGTATGAGCCTGATAAGAATGGTGGGTTGTAGTATTCGATCATGAATTTAGGCGGTTATGGTAACATATAAATGTGGCACAAATTACACTAAGAGATCAACACATGTGGCGATGCTAGTTAATAGAATCACCACGATTTGAATAGAGATGTATATACGTAGACCAAAGTATCACAATGTAAGAATCAATTAAACATAGAAATGTATGACTATGGGATTTAGAGTGTTGATTCATACAATTGAAGGGTAAGATCTATGAGTTTTTAATTTATAAAATCAAATGCACAAAACAAAACTAAAACACAGTGAACTAGAATTAAATAGAAACCACATTTGAATTGACATTACATTAAAACAAACACTACGCATTATTATCTACTGAACATAAATAAAAGAACAGGGTGTCACCATCGAAGGGCCCTAACTGACCTAGTAGACGCACCTGGAAAGAGAAATCAAACTAAATTGATGTGTAGCATATCAACAAAACTCAATTATCATTCAATTAAAACTCTAGGTACAAAAGGGTAGCAATCAACTCCTTGGATCTTATTACAAGAATGAATCCCTCTCCTAAAAACTTAATGAATGACAATGATCTTCTCCACATCTTGATTTATACATAAAAATCACTTGAGGAGTAGATAGAATTGAATCAAAACATCCTTCCTAAACTTGGACGAATTATTCGCAATCTAGAAAATAGACAATTTTGTCTTTTTTTACAAATCTGGGCAAATAATGCAATTTGGGTAGCTATGAATTGAAGATCCAACCATATCTCCTAAACCATTCTTTATTTTGGAAAATAGCTCGTGAAATACCTAATTTATTATGGTACGAACAAAACCCATCTCCTGGATTTTTTAGAGTCACCCTCATCTCCTGCAAATCACGTTCAAAGATTGGTGTATGGAATTCTTTGCTAAATTTGACCCGACCTTTGACCAAGAGCTAGAGGCTCACCCATGTGATCTGAGCATGAACCAAAGGACACACACCATGTTGGTATCTATATCTTCAAACTCCATGTGGCCAAATCCCAGTTGGAGAGGTGGAAATGTGTCAAGGCATGAATTCAGATACATGCACTGAACTGCATCGAATTGAATTGTGGCTACTTCATAAACCATCATTAGTAAAACTATGATATAATCGTCTTTAATCACTAAAAACACAGAAAAATGATGTATTAACCATGAATTATAAATAAAGGTATTTAATGAAGGTTTATAGCGCATATGAACACGTATTATTAATGAAACACAAGAAATGGTTTAAGAATAATAACTTTATTGGACAAAGAAATATGACAAAACCGAAGCCCAACAAGATTATTTTATGTTCAAATACATTAATTTCACTTTAGCATATCACATTCATGATGTAGTAGCCTTACTTCTTAGGTGATTGTATCATCTTAGATCTTGATTTATAAATAGTTTTTAAAAGGCCACCCTAAAGACTCATCGCCTATTTATAACAATCATAAAAAATATTATACCTGAAAAATTGACGCAGACCCCCCTTCTCTCCTTGGGGCTGCTCGACCTCCTGGTCTAGGATAGTTCAATCTCTTGAGTCAGATTGACTCTTTGGTTCCCTGCTAGAACCCAAATCAATTTTCACAGGCCCCTTTTCCTTCTTGATCTAAAAAGATCTTTTAAACGGCAATGGTTGAGTTATTATGCATATGTTTTTTTAACCATTTAGGAAGTTGAATGAAAGAGGAATAAATAATGAGGAAACATAACATCCATATACACATATAGATCTGAAATCAAAGCATAAACAACAACAAACCATAAACACCAATGTGATCACGGAGTTCGACAATCTCACCTACATCTTCGGGCCTTTGTCTCAGTGGGTGAGGCTTTCTTATTTATGTTCAAAGATTTAAAATGACATCATAATAGCGCAAAAAAGGTTACAAACGGATCTGGTCTTGTTCTACCATATCTTTGGAACCCAACAAAAGAAACGACACTGAAATCAAATGACCGAAGCTCCCAGAAATGGCCCACAGACGTGCGCTCCTCAACAACTCCCCTGCATAAAAATGTCTTTGGCTTGGAAAATCTTCAGCATAAACCTGCTCTAAATGTCCTAATTGGATTCAAGAAGCCTTGGTTTATATAGATATGAAGTTGGTAACCATCTCCCAACTCCCCCCCAAGATCTGGCCTCAAAAAGGGCCCAATATCCCCCAATATTGGCCAAAAACCTCCAAAACTGTTGAATAAAACAATAAAAAAACCATATTGTATAGTTCAAAACCCAGTGAATAGAATAAACTATGGGCACAACCACCAATATCCACACTTCTGGGTATATGGGAGCCTCCATGTGGCCAGGCGCTAATTGTTGTGCGTTGCCCCCCCTTAACCTCCTGGCTCCTAGTCACATTATAGGGCCATGTGGTCGCGTTTTAGTCCTCCGCGCGCACTCTGGTGTAGCCCCCGATGGTCTAGACCCTTGGTTACACCCCTGGCCGGCGGGCTAGCCCGACCGACTAGGGATAACCCCAATATCTCTGTGCTAACAATTATAGGTCCGGGTCTTATGTGGAAGGGTGATATGACCGAGATTCAGGGCTCATTCCTTATCCAACCTCCACGCTAGAAACTTAAGGTTTGGGCTATGGTTCCGTCGGAATGGTCGTATGCATGTTTTCATCGAGGACTGGGGCTAAGCCCCAGCCCTTACTCTGCCCTACCATACATTATATGCAAACTTATATATAATGTTTTCCACTTGTATAACAAGAAACGCTTGCGGGCGGGCTGGCTAGCCCAACCCTGCCAAACCCTTAGTGCAGTTGGAGGTTATGCGGTCGACTCCCCAGGATTCATACAATTTTTGGAACAACCAAAAACCAATACAGGGGTGCCACATGGCATCCCATGTTTGGGCCATGTGGAACCTTCTCATTCGCCCACACAAAGGACACTTGTCAGGCGACTATTGGACCAGTTGTTTGCCCAGTCAGCAACCTACCATGTCAGCCTACCACTGTACCTGCTATGTTAGCACCACGTGTTGTACAAATTGTATAGACCTACCACGTCATCCATATGGACGTGCCACATGTCACCACTGCAAGGGTGACACGTGTCACTCCGTGATTGGTCCACCTATACCTGCCCAACACATCATTCGTCCATACGCCTAGTCATCTTGCCAAGTGTCACCTCTAGATGTAACCACGTCAGCACCAACTGTGCCTTCCACATCAGTCGTATGAACTATACAGTCAGCCGCCACGTGGCACTGTACGGACTGCACAATCATCATTTTTTTGCTTGTTTGGCAAAACGAATAGATCACCATATCAGGAGAATACAATGTCCGTTTGAGCCCGTTTAAGTTGCGTTGGGTTCATATCGACGAGGCCTGCACACATCCATTTTGAAGCCATTCTGAGAAATTTGATTTTTAGGCCTTTTTGAGCCCCATCAAGTTCCAGGATCCAATTTTGGATCACTCCTAGGTGCAGGTCCTATGAGACCTGCGAGCTCCTACTAGGCCCATGTTCTTCTTTACATGACCTCGAGCTAAGACCTCGGTCTAGTCCTCTTCGCAACTCCGCACCTCAGAGATTTTGCGAGTAGCTCGCTTCCTTCTTCCAGATCTCTGAATCGACAAATTTACCCTAGACCTGATCTACGGTCTTTGTCTCTCCCATAGTCAATGGCTGTGATCTACTCTAGACTCCGCCTTCGGGAGTTCCTCCACACTACTTTCATCTTTCTTCTGGAGTACCTTCCCTTAGGAATATGTGGGTCATGTCATTCTGGATCTAACGGTCTAGATTCGATTCACTCTTTGCGACTCCAGTGAAGATTTCACTTTGCTCTACGCAAACCTTTCGAAGTTCTTTTTCGTGAACTCTCAGATCTGCTGCCACATCCCACCCAAGGGTCAACGTTCAGGATCTACTGTAGCTTCGAATCTTTGGCAGTCTTGCACCCCACTCAACTGAAAAACTCCTGGAGAACGATTTCTTTGGATTTCCATATCTCTTGCCACCTGTCTCTCTGGATGATGGACGGTCCCACTTGGCTTTGGGAATTCAGGACTTCAAGGATTCCTTAATCCTATGCCCACTTAATACTTCTCCACAGTCTGATGCTTGGACTGCTCTCAACCTTCCACACTTTTGTAGAGACTCTGCACGCGACGACGCTAATCCTTCTGAGCTTTAGCTGGCTCAAATATTTAAGGGTCTCAGCCCTTCTGCATCCTTCAAAGTATTCTCTGGTGCCCTCCTGGAAATCTTGATGACCTTCCTTCCGAGCTTTGTAAAGTGAAACTAATTTACCTCTGGTGTGCTCCTTGTGCTCGACTGGCCTTCAAACGACTATCTCTCAACACTTCGTCTAAGTGTTGGCCTGGTGCACTCCTTGCACAAGTCTTCCCCCAGTGAGTTCAACAACTTTGTTCACCTTGAGCTTCAAACTGCTAGGACCTCAAAGGTCTTTGTCTCCTTTGTTTCTCAAAGGGATATATGTTCCTTCTTGGCAACTTCTGCTCAATACAGACTTGCAGAGCTTCTTTCCCTCAAAGTGTTCAGTAACTCTGGGTTTTCCTCAATTCCTCCAACACTTCAGAACGTGTTGGTTCTATGCACACTTGCACCTTCTCAATGCCCTCCTGGAAGAGTTCTAAAGAACACGTGTTCAACAACACTGTGCTATGCTTACTCCTGCACAGACTTTCCTCCAATTTATTCAACAACCTTGAGTTGAAATTTATCTGGTGTGCCCTCCTGGCACGTTCTACTCTGACTCAAAAGAGTTCAGCTACGCACTCCTTGCATTGGCTCACAGAGTTTCAGCACTATGTCGCACACTCCTTGCGCTTAGCCTAAAGAACTTAGACCAATTTAACAAACTCACAGATAGAGAATTTCTATCCTTACCCTGCATATGAAAACTAACATACGCCTACAACATGAATTCATACAAACACAAATGACATTCATAAACAAACATCCATCACATAGGAATTTGTAAACCGTGAAATCTGTTCTTTTGTATTGATATAAGTATTTCAATTACAATGTGTGAGCTCGGACTGCAACTGAGTCTTGGCTCTCAACTCTCCTCTCTTTGGCTTACAATGTTCTTCAATTGATCTTCAACAGCCTCTACTGGGAATATGTTACAAGGATTTATACAAGAGGGGCTCGACGAGACTTCCCTCCAAACTACACTAGTGGTGTCTAATCACCATCAAAACGCCTATCTACTGAGGCATATTACAATGAGTGGAAATCTAGTCTGAATCAGATCTAGATCCCTCCTACCATCAACCACTTAAGACAACTTTATCTATAGCCTGTGTGAAGGCATGATTTGGCTCTTCCATCCTGACAACATTTAATTTCTTTAATTACATTTAAAATTCGAGGGATAAATGAGAGGGTTGGCGCCTCTCCCCTCCTTGAATGCACACTAATATGTTGAATAAATAGCGCGTGCTGAGGTGGAAATATGTTCCTGCATCATACTCCACTGCTGCAAAAAATTCATGAGCTCCTGCTAATGAGATCCTCACTCCGTTATTGAAATCCTCATGGATCCCAAACTTTCCCTTGGAGTTGTCCTCCTGCTCCTCTGCTTTGTTATTGTTGCGGCCCCACTACTCTTGCAGGTCCTCCTCTGTTCAACTCTGCTTTGCTAACAGTTTCATTTGCCGACTTCAACATCAGCTCCCCTATCTCATGTATCACTTCTTCCAGATGCTTCGCTGGCTGGTTCTCCTTATGCAGTCTGCTCGACTGCAACTCCTCTTCCTCATACACATCAAAGGGAAGATCGTCCTAATCCCCCATGTTATTTTCTTCTTTTGTGGCTTCAGTTTGCCACTTTTCCGCATACTCCAATTCTGCACGCCCATCACTGAATTGTTTCTTAGCTATCTCCTATGACAGCCTATCTTCTGCCAGTTCCTCTTGTGTTGGTTCAACTCTAGCTTCCTCCAGCTGCTCCTCATGTTGGCATGTTTTCTCTAGCTCAACTATCTCTTGGCAGCCATCTTCTGGTTCTGGATTTTCCAACCAATTCTCCAACATCTTCAACTCTGTCTCCCAATGAGTGAGCAACTCCATTGTGTGCTCCTCCTTTTCTGTTGGGGCAGACTTCAATATCCTCTACTTCTCCTCCATGAAAATCTCAATTGGTTGTCCTCCTACTGCTGCATCTACAACACATATGCTAGCCTCTCCTTGGCTACTTAGCAGAAATATTTCAATTCCTCCAATGATCAGAACGCTCCTCTAATCCTCCTCCTCGATGGTGGAAGTATTTAACTTCTCATCATCTTCATTCACGTGGTCTGTAATTCCACATAAATCTTCATATGGATGAGGCCTTTCTTATGCCTCCTTTCCATCTTTCACCACCCCTTGATGATATGAACTCTCAGCTGAGCTCATCTCTTCTCCCTTGCTGATCTGAAAAGATCTTTTAATGACTGTGGTTGAGTTTTTTAATTGCATGTGTTAATTAACCATTTATGAAGATGAATGAAAGAGGAAGGATTTAATGAAGAAGCATAGCAGCCATAAGACAATATACAGATATGAACTGAAGCAATAAGAACAACAAACCATAACAAGAGAAGTGATAACGGAGTTCGACACAAAATTGCCTACGTCTCTGGGCCTTTGTCTCAGTGGGGGAGGCTTCTTTATTTCTGTTCAAAGCTCAAACATTACATCGTAGCAGTGCCATTAGGCTACAAGATTGATCTAGTCATGTTCTTCCATATCTATAGAACCCAGCGGAAGAAACGACATGCAAAATGAATGATCGGAGCTCCCAGAAATGGCCCGCAAGCGTCTGCTCCTCAATAGCTTCCCTACATAAAAATGGCTTTGGCTTGGCTTCCCTTCAGCATAACTCTGCTCTGACTGTCCTCCATGGCCTCAAACATGCCTGGTTTTTATAGATCTGAAGTTGGTTATCCATCCCCAACTTCCTCCCAAAATATGGCCTCCAAAAATGCCTAATATCTCCCCAAAATGGGCAAAATCCTCTAATTACAGGCCCAAATCAATTAAAAATCCAAAAAATTAGGGTAAAAACCCACTTTGCATATATATTTGGGCTTTTATCCCCTTTATTCCTGTGCGTGCCCCCTTTGAAAGTCATATGGATAGACAGGTGACCAAGCGCTAGCCCGAAGGGTTGTGCGTTGGTCCCTCATCTCGAAATCCTTGGTCACGTTGCGCCATTCCATAGGACCGCGCTCCCTATCTTCGCGCCTGGCCTATGGTCTTAACCCTGGTCTTATGACGGAGGGTGCACCCTCAAATATG
>SNQJ01S0032669.1:39964-64305 GCA_010110895.2 Picea sitchensis
GGGGCTGATCGACCTCTCGGTGTAGAATCATTCAATATCTTGAGTCATATCGACTCTTCGGTTCCTTGCTGGAACTCAAATCAATTTTCACATGCCCCTTTTCCTCCTAGGCGCAGGTCCTATGAGACCCGCGGGCTCCTACTAGGCCCTTGTTCTTATTTACATGACCTTGAGCTATGACCTCAGGCTAGTCCTCTTTGCAACTCTGCACCTCAGAGCTTTTGCGAGTAGCTCGCTTCCTTCTTCCCAATCTCCAAATCGATGAATTTACCTTGGACCCGATCTACGGTCTTCGTCTCTCCCACAGTCAAAGGTTGTGATCTACTTTGGACTCTGCCTTCAGGAGTTCCTCCACACTGCTCTCCTCTTTCTTTCAGAGTACCTTCCCTTTGGAATACATGGGTCTCCTCCATGTGTCCTTCTAGATCTAATGATCCAAATTCACTTTGCTCTTCACGACTTCAACAAAGATTTCTCTTTTCTCTACCCAAACCTTCCGAAGTTATTTTTCGCAAACTCTTGGATCTGCTGCCACATCCATCCCGACAATCAACATTCAGGATCTACCCCAACTTCAGAGCTTCGACAATCTTGCACCCCGCTCAACTGAAAAATCCTAGAGAATGATTTCTTCAGATTTCCAGATCTCTTGCCACCTGTCTCTCCGGATGATGGACGGTCCCACTTGGCTTCAGCAATTCGGGACTTCGACGAGTCCTTAATCCTGTGCCCACTTAACACTTCTCCATAGTCTGATACTTGGACTGCTCTCCTCCTTCCACACTTTTGTAGAGACTCTGTGCAAGACGATGCTAATCCTTCTGAGCTTTAGCTGGCTCGAATATTTAAGGGTCTCAACCCTTCTACGTCCTTCAAAGGATTCTCTAGTGCCCTCTTAGAAATCTTGATGACCTTCCATCCGAGCTTTGTAAAGTGAAACTAATTTACCTCTGGCGTGCTCCTTGCGCCCAACTGGCCTTCAAATGACTATCTCTCAACACTTCGTCTAAGTGTTGGCCTGGTGCACTCCTTGCACAAGTCTTCCCCTAGTGTGTTCAACAACTTTGTTCACCTTGAGCTTCAAACTGCTAGGACCTCAAAGGTCTTTGTCTCCTTTGTTTCTCAAAGGGATATATGTTCCTTCTTGTCAACTTCTGTTCAATGCAGACTTGCAGAGCTTCTTTCCCTCAAAGTGTTCAGTAACTCCGGGTTTTCCTTAATTCCTCCAACACTTTAGAACGTGTTGTTTCTATGCACACTTGCACCTGCTCAATGCCCTCCTGGAAAAATTCTACAGAGTGTTCAACAATTTTTTTCTATGATTACTTCTGCGCATACTTTCCTCCAAGCTATTCAACAACCTTGAGTTGAAATTGCTCTAGTGTGCCCTCCTGACACGTTCTACTCTTACTCCAAAGAGTTTAGCTACACACTTCTTGCGCTGGATCACAGAGTTTCAACACTCTGTCATGCACTCCTTGCGCTTAGCCTAAAGAACCCAGAATAGTTTAAAAAACTCACAAATAGAGAATTTATATCCTTACCCTGCAGATGAAAACTAACATACGCCTACAACATGAATTCATACAAACACAAATGACATTCATAAACAAACATCCATCACACAGGAATTTGTAAACAGTGAAATATGTTCTTTTGTATTGATATAAGAATGTCAATTACAATGTGTGAGCTCGGAATACAACTGAGTCTCGGCTCTCAAATCTCCTCTCTTTGGCTTACAATGTTTTTCAATTGATCTTCAGTAGCCTCTACTAGGCATATGTTATAAGGATTTATAAAAGAGGGGATCGATGAGCCTTCCCTCCAAACTACACTAGTGGTGTCTAATCACCATCAAAACGCTTATCTACTGAGGCAGATTACAATGAGTGGAAATCTAGTCCGAATAAGATCTAGATCCCTCCTATCGTCAGCCACTTAAGGTGACCTTATCTACAGCCTGTGCGAAGGCATGATTTGGCTCTTCCAGCCTGACAACATTTAATTTCTTTAATTACATTCAAAATTCGAGGACAAAATGAGAGGGTTGGTGCCTCTCCTCTCCTTGAATGCACACCAATGTGTTGAATAGCTGGTGTGTGCTGAGGTGGAGCGATGCTCCTACATCAAAAATGAAATTTCAAACTTGTTTAATTCAAAGTGCATATCAAAACTCCATTTACGTATGTATTAATTCATTAAAGTTCTAGTGTCAAAGTGCACACAAAATTATTGAATATCAATGATATAGTCCATCCATTTACTCTAATAGAATTTGGAAGATTACTCTCTTGACTTGAGACTTTGTCTTAAATCTCTTAATTCCACATGGAAAGAGGTAATTTCGAAAAACCAAAAAACATGTTTAGCGCTACCCAAGAATGTGGTAGACTTTAGCACATGGATTGGCTTGAGCACTAATTCCTTATAGTAGTTAAGGTTCCTGGACTTTAACCCAAGGGTAATAGTAGATCCATGGCCATTGTTTAGTGAGATATTACTATGAATTGATTCAATGATCTTAGTGGGTGATATACTAAAAGACAAGCATCTAAAATATTTTGCAATTTTAAGTACATAAATGATAAAGATATTTAATCCAAGGATAATAGTAAATCTATCACCATTGTTTAGTGAGATATTACTATGAATTTATTCAATATTTTTGGTGGGTGATTTTACTAAAACACAAGCATATAAAACATTTTTCAATCTTAAACACATGAATTCCAAAGAACTTTAACACAAGTGTAATAGTAGATCCATCACCGTTATTTAGTGAGGTATTACTATGAATTGATTCAATGGTCTTGGTGGGTGATATCACTAAAACATTTTGCAATCTTAAGCACATGAATGACAAAGAGATTTAACCCAAGGGTAATAGTAGATCCATCGCCATTTTTTAGTGAGATATTACTATGAATTTATTCAATGGTCTTGGTGGGGATATTACTAAAAGACAAGCATCTAATACATTTTGCAATCTTAAGCACATGAATGACAAAGAGCTTTAACCCAAGGGTAATAGTAGATCCATCACCATTGTTTAGTGAGATATTACTATGAATTGATTCAATGGTCTTAGTGGGTGATATTACTAAAACAAAATCATCTAAAACATTTTGCAATCTTAAGCACATGAATGACAAAGAGCTTGCTACATGTCTTCTTCCTCTCTTGGACCCAAAGCAAATGTAGAACTTACACTTTGTACAAATTTGTACTAAAATGGCACTAACCTTAAAGGTTGAATTTGTGGCATAATATGTGAAAGAATCGCGCACTACACTATAAAGGAAGAAGAATTTACTGGAAGTCATTTTACCCAAAATTTCGTTGTTGTTGAATTCAAATGCAAGTACTAATGATGTTGGGAATGTGTCATATTGTTTGGCTTGTTTTGTGTTTTTTGGTCAATAGTTTGTTCGACCCATTGTAATCTAATATAGGTTAAGGGATTATGGTTGTAATCTAATTTGGGTTAATAGATTAGGTTTTTAGATGTTGTGGAATACCTGAATATTGTATTATGTATAATCAATTTAATACAATGAAGAAAGAGAGGCATGACTCTAAGGTTTGTTGGTTTTCCTGGTTAAGGGTTTCCAGGGTAAATCTCTATGTACTATGTGTATGTCATTATTTTTCTTTATATTTTAATTAAGAATATGTCTACATTGTTTCACTTCAAAGGTTTAATGTTAAGATCCCAAATAATCTGCAAATATACTTCAACAATAAACTAATAATAAACACCAAACCATTCACCAGCACACTCAACACAAGAATGTAGACAAAACCCTTGAGGTAGTGTAACACCATATATTAATCCTTAAGGAAGGATAACACTCCTCAAACAATGCTTGATACATTCACAATATTCTTCACTATGTTTCATTACATTGCTTACACTTCTTTATATAGCTCTCTATATCTCCTAGGAACCTTCTAGAGAGATTTCTCACATTTATTACATTTAACTACCATAGTGGGCCTTTATTAATATAGTGGACCTAGTCCACCTTACATTAAATGACCACATTCTCATATATTAAATGACTTCCACTAATAATACATAACCACATTCTCATTGGGTACCTCCCTAGGTACCCCATATTACCTCCCTATGTATACTACATTCCATCCCCCTTCACATGTTTCGTCCTCGAAACATGAGAAGAAACCATACAATATAACCAACTAAGCAATGTAGCCAATTGGTACCAAGTATGACCATCCATCCATCCCAATGGAATTCAAACATGATGTCCATTTGTTGTCTTTCCACCCTGATCTTGCTCTGCATCATGTCGAGGTTTCCATGGGATTGTTTCTGTAGCCTGAGCTCTTCTCATAGTGTCGGTAGTCCTCCATGCACCTCTTAATCGATTTCCTGTCTGGTGCCCTGCTCATGCATAAATGTGTTGATGCACACGCCCTTGCCTTGATGAATGTTGTGTCTCTATATGATGTGGATGGCGATATACAACAACTGTAGGAATGTGTTCTTTTTTTTTCAAATCTACAACACATTGTGATTTTGAGTCAAGGACCTCCTTAGCTTCCTTATTGTGTCCTTCCTGTGGTTTTGCTTCATCTCCTTCTGTAGACTCTGTCGTTGATTCATCTTCAGACTCAACAATAACTTCTTTGCTGGCCTTCATGGCCTTCGTGGGCCCATCTTTCTTATTAAGAGACACATCCTGCAATGTGATTTTATTTTGTTTGTACCACAACTTCAAAAACTTATTTTGCACATTAATATTAATGGTACCCACTGATTCTATCCAAGGATACCCCAAAACAATATCCACTTCATCCATATCCATAACATAAAAATATGAATGCAACACATATTTATCCATACTAACTTTCAAATCTTTAAAAATTTGAACATTTTTACCCTCAACCTATGTGCTTTGGATATTCTTTGCAAGAATTTGCAATCTATTAACCAACTAAAAATTGATAAAAGAAAATTGGCAACTAGGGTTAATAGAAACAATGACATTTTCTTTATGAATACAACCATGAACTTGTAATATAGATTTTCCATATGAAAATAAACTCTTGGGGATGTCTTTATCCTTATTCTTTGTATGAGACCACTTGTCTAAAAGTATTTTTTCAAGTGCTTACTCAGAAAATGGCATCCACTCAGAATGGTGAAATGATTGCCACCATATGAGAGCATCATCTTTGAAACCCCAGTCTACAAAAGATTTCCACTGCTCTTTCTATAATGACTTGTGAGATTATATAAAATCTTCAATACTAGGACCATCATCTCTTCCAGTAAAAATTATCATGCTTGGAATAAATCTTCAACAAAAATTAGGGTGTAGAAATAACTTACTGCAGAAAATCGCGGCTTTTTCCGGAAAAACCATAAAAAAACTGTTGAATTTAAAATGCTCACAACTTTACTTCCCAAACTCTGTTTCGGCTGCTTGTTTTTTTGAAATTGGGTATTTTTCTGAGAGGAATTCAAATATAATTTATTTTTTTTCCAAATTCAACTTAGAAAGCTTCATATATGAACATGAAGTGTGTCGCCCTCTTTTTCCTATAAAAAGATCTGAAAAAAGAGCAAAAAATTCTTCCCTTCTTTGGCCAAGGAAAGTGCTTTGATACCAATTGTTAAGATTCTGAATAATATGCAAATATACTTCAGAAATACACTAATAATAAACACCAAACCATTCACCAGAACACTCAACAAAAGAATGTAGACAAAACCCTTGAGGTAGGGTAACACCATATATTAATCCTTGAGGAAGGATAACACTCCTCAAGCAATGCTTGATACATTCACAATATTCTTCACTATGATTCATTAAATTGCTTACACTTCTTTATATAGCTCTATATATCTCCTATGAACCTTCTAGAGAACTTTCTCACATTTATTACATCTAACTACCATAGTGGACCTTTATTAATATAGTGGGCCTAGTCCACCTTACATTGAATGACCACATTCTCATATATTAAATGAATTCCACTAATAATACATAACCACATTCCCATTGGGTACCTCCGTAGGTACCCCATATTACCTCCCTCGGTATACTACATTTAAAAGATTACATATTAGGAGACATAATTTACTGGTATGGAAAAATATATTTCATCCTTGAATTGGGAGATGATATGTGATACTTTGTGTCTAGTGGTCATTCCAATAAAGAGGTTAAAGAGGCATCAAAACTTAAGAATCTTCTATGGTTGGCCCCAAGGTGAAACCCATAGGCTTGGGTTTTGACTGTGATTCTACTTGGGCTTGGCTTGTAGCTTTGATTTGAGATTTAAGTTGCATGGTGCTTAAGCATAGGTGACACATTTTGTGGTCGAGCATATGGTGGAAAACTCACTAAGGCAACAAACACCTTTTTTTAAATCCTATTGACTTGGGATTCCTCCTCATGGAGCTTGGGCTCAATTTGTGGCTGGTGTGCTAGTCAAATATGGTCTTGGGTCTCTCTTTATATATTATTAAATCAACTTCAATATGCTCTCAAATCTCCCTCAAGCCTATTATTCTTCTTATTATTATATATACATTTTTGTTTTATTCTTTATTTATATAAGTTTGTTTTTCCCATGGTTTATGTTATTTTAGTAAAATCACAATAAACACATGTTCTTCTCCTAAAATGGGTTTTTCAGGTTCAATTCCAAAGCCAAAATATAGCTAGATTCATAAACTAGAATTTTCAGTGCTTTTATTGTAGCAAATAATTTTAAATCTGCATCATTTGTCTTAAATCTACAATCACTTTAGTATTTGCTTAAAGTAGTTTACACATAGATGAAGGCTCCTTCGGCCCTAGAGTTGGATCCTAAGTTCTTATACCATATGTAACACCCTAGTTCACACTAACTACCCTAACCCAATTCCTAAATTTAGTTATTGTTTAAACAATAAGTGAATTACAACAAGTAAATTTTGAGCTTTAAATCAACCTGGTTTCATGGCTGCCAAATGTTGGATTTACAACATTTAAACTAACATTTGATTGAAAATCTAACAAGAAAATCAATAGTATATTACTTTCAATTTTGAGCATAAATTCATTGAATACTAACAAGAAAAATACTTCTTTTTCTACTTGAATTTGTTTTGTAGTAGAATAGTCCAACCAGTGGGAAGACGCCTCTGAATTCCTTCTTTTTCCACTTGCCCAGAGTGAATTATAAACATCTCCACCAACTAGGAGCCTAGCTAGATTCATATCTCTAGGAAACCCTTTTTTTTCCTACCCCTCCATGCTTAAGGCTCTAAGAACAACAATTTATAATAGATCTCTAAAAACGATTTTCACAAAAAATATTTCTTTGAAGAGTTTCCGACTTGAAAATTATCCCCTATTACTCAAGCAAAGGTTCAACATCCAATCACCCTCAACACTTCTCCCCCATCTATATTTATCAATTCCTCATGCCCGAGCTTCCTCAACCACCATCATTAATAGGCCAACCACCTCCCCTTTAAGGTCCTAAGGAATAAACATAATAAAATAATAATAATAACAAAAGAAAAATATAGACTCATGTTAACTCATTCATGTATTTGACATTTTCTTTCAATATTAATAATAACTAACTATACTCATATTTTTCATAACACCAACCAACCCAAAAAGTCAATAATGCACATCATGCTTCTGGATATTTATAGTTCTATAATATAATTTTTACAAGTCACCAATCAATTAATTAAATGATTAATAACCTAGTTTAGTATTTAATGCATCAACATAAATATACTAGTACGTGTGAGTGCACTAGGTATGGTTATGTAGCCAGTGTACACATATCTTGTGTGCATACTAATAAACATAAGAGTTAATGCCTCTAATGCACAATTTTCTTATGTCCACAATCACACATGCATGTCAGTGATTCAAATAACACATTATTTGATACATTCATTAGTAAATTCACAATGATTTAATAGACATGCTACATGGATAATTACACAACATTTATCTGAAATGAACTAGGTGAACATTTTAAGAATGGTAAGGAATCTAATTACAAATCCATAGAATTAAAGGATGAAACAACTAGTTCCTATTAGGATCTCGACAAACTTAGAATCACCCAAGAACACCTAATCACCACTACTTTTGTCTTTCATCTTCGATCTCTTCCTCTGCTGCAATATGTTGTAGCATTGACTAAATTAACCCAACTCCAAATATAACCCTAATGTAGACTTAACTTCTCCAGCATGCAACCAAAAATCATCATTACACATATGTGTTTGATAAATGAGGTATATCCACATAGGCCAAACACTTTAAATAAATTTCTCACACAAACATATCAAATATCACTACATCAATGTATTATGTGGTTAAAACCCTTAAGGATGGAAACGGTCCACAACCCCAACCAACATGACCACTTGAAGAAATATATTAATGCAAAAGGAAAATACTTTACATATGATTTTGTCACAATCAATCATCAACAGATGACCCCTCCATGCTCTTTAAATATGGATCATTGACTAATCATATGTTAAACTACGGATCAATATAACCATTAATATCAAGGAGAAGATGAAACATCTGATCACTTTATGTCTAGAACATAATAGTGACCATGTGATTATATAATCACAATGAATACTAAAGAAACACACTTTACCTAGAGATGCATTAGGCCAATTTGATATTAACTAACTCCTAAGTGTCTAAATATCCTAACACCCCCCCGCCCCCCCCTTAAGAACAACTTGGGATAGGGTTGAATGATTTACAAATGTGACACAATAGGAGAAAGAAGGATGCATTAGATCACATGCTCCCTTAATGGTGACTTCTTGAACTCCTAACATAGATCAAAGTTTGAAAAACTTTTCTTTTGAAAGAGACTTCGTGAAAATGTTTGCGACTTGATCATCCATAGGAAAAAGAGCACTTCAAGAATGTGATCATGAATAAGATTTATGATGAAGTACATGTGTAGTTCAATGTGTTTGTTGCACTAATGCTGAACTAGATCTTTGGAGAGTTTGATGGAACTCTAATTGTCACACCGAAGTGTGGTTGGATTTTGTTGTTGGAATACAAACATTGAAAGGATCTATCTTTCAACCACAAGGCTTCTTGACTTGCATTAACTGCTAATCAATAATATGCTTTTGCAAAATAAAGATCAAGGACTTGTTTCTTCTTACAAGCCCAAGAGACAGGTCCAAAAATTATATTGAAATCATAACCTACAATAGACTTCCAATCACCAAGGTTGTCAACCCAATGATGATCAGAGAGACCAACCAAGAAAGGATTCCCCTCTAAATTGTAATATATCCCAAATTAAATTGTAGGTCTTGGATATATTGTTGTATCCTTTTTTCTTCTTTCCAATGGCTCTCATGGGGTGTTTTCATATATCGGGAAACAAGACCAACAACAAAAGAATTATCATAATGGGTATGAGTCAAATACAAAATACTATCAACTAACTAGTAGTATAGAGTGGCTTTTACTTTGGGCATAATATAGGTTGCAAAAAAGTTGAATCCAGGCTGGAAAGAAGTTGAGGTTGATTTATAATATTTCATGAAACTAGTGAATAAGGTCACATGCATACTTCAACTGGGAGAGGGAAATTCCTTCCCAACTTTGCAATACTTTGAGGCCAAGAAAATAGTGCAAATGTCGTAAGTTTTTCATTTAAAATTTCTTTTTAAGGTTTGATTTCACATGGGTTAAAAATTTGGGGTCACTACCAGTGAGAATAATGTCATCAACATAAAGAAAACGTATTATGAGATGGTTACTGACTTTCTTGGTATAGACATTGGGGTCAAAATGACATTTAGCAAAGATGGTGTTAAGAAGAAAGCTATCCATTTTAGCATACACATCTTGAGGATATTGCTTAAGGCCATAGAGAGATTTCTTAAGGCGAAGAACAAGGATAGAGACATTTTGAATATATCTAGGAGGTTGTTCCATGAAAATTTCTTCTTGCAAATCTCTATGCAAGAAGGGAGATTTAACATCCATTTGATGGACCTCCCATTTAAATGAAGTGGAAAGGAATAGAACAAGGTAGAAATAATTCATTTTGGCTATGAGGGAAAATGTTTCCTTATATTTGATCCCTTCTACTTGAGAAAATCATTCAACAACAAATTAGGTCTTATGTCTTTCAACACTTCCATCTAGTGCATACTTATTTCTATACACCCATTTACATCTAACAAGTTTTGTTCCTTTCAAAAGAGGTACAAGATCCCAAGTATGATTTTCCATTAAGGAATAATATTCTTCAATCATTGTTACATCCCAATTTGGATGGCTAGAAGCTTCTGTGAATGTTTTTTTATCACGAGTCTCTAAAACTTGAGCCAAAATAGAGGAGGTTTGTTGGATCTATGAACATTTATGAAGTCGATTTGAAGGATCACCGATAAGGTCACCAACCACTTCTTCTATTGTATGGAATGATCTAGGAGGTTTTGGTGCTAGTGTACATTAATGTTCAATGGAATCAACTAGAGGAATGTGATCAAGTGGAGGTGTTGTTTCATCCTCATTGTTGTCATTTAAAGAAGAAACTAGAATATGATCATTAGTAGAAAAATTGGGAATAGAAGATGGCACAATCTTCAAAGATGAGTCACAAATGTCGAATTAGGCTCGCAAGATGAGATACCTTCATCAAAATTAGCATCTCTCCTAATAACAATTTCATTGGAATTAGGTTGAAGAAGTCTATAACCTTTTAAATTTTCAGAATAACCAACAAAAATGGACTTCTCACTCTTAGGCTATAATGCTTTCCTTTTCTCATTAGGAATGTGAGCCCATGCTTCACTACCAAACACATGAAAGTGGCTTACATTTGGGTTAATTTTACTCCATACTTCTTCCGGTGTTATATCTTTTAAATCCTTTGTGGGA
Organism: Picea sitchensis; assembly: GCA_010110895.2. NCBI lineage: Eukaryota > Viridiplantae > Streptophyta > Pinopsida > Pinales > Pinaceae > Picea > Picea sitchensis. The sequence goes on from SNQJ01S0032669.1 coordinate 50,896, forward strand.
TTGTGATTTACTATGTAATTTGCACTACTAATGGATTCCACCAAAAAATGAGGATTTAATCCCTTAGATCGGATCATACAATTTTCCATTTCCTTTAATGTGTGATTCTTTCTCTTAGCAACACCGTTTTGTTGTGGTGTACATGGAATATTGTGTTGCATGTAAATTCCCTATGTAGTGCAATAATTTGTAAATTTGTCCTTAACATATTTTCCTCCATTATCTATTCTTAACTTCTAAAGTTGATGTCTAGATTTTTTTTCTACAAGGGCCTTGTAGGAAAAAAACATGTCTAAAAATTCATTCTTAAGTTTTAAGAAATAAACCCAAGTGCATCTGGAGAAGTCATCCATGAATGTTAAGAAGTACTTGAAGCCAAAGAAAGAAGAAAAAGAAACACACTGCACAAATCACTATGATCAAGTTGTAAGGGGTCGATGCATGCTAAGAGGCAGGTTTATCAAAATTGTCATGTTGATCTTTGTTGAGAACACAACCAGAACAAACATCATCTTTGCAAGAATGAGAGGAGGACCAATCACCATATTTTGATTGCATAGTTGTTGTATTGGGAAATATTTTATATGACCAAACCGCTCATGCTAAAGTTTTATCAAGTCATCATTGTGAGTAATAGAAATTGATGCAAGAGATAATCACCCAAATTTGTCAAATCTGTAGAAATTGGTAATACCATCAACAATTCCAATTCCAATTTTTTAAATCCTTGATGACAACTTGGTGAGGTGAAATTTATATTATTTTTCCTTCACATGAATGAGTGATTTGATACACTAATCGAAGGTTGCAGGAAAGACTGGGAACAAATAATACATCATTAAATGACAACCATCATCTAGCTTAACTATTCTCGGCCTTACAATAATAAGAGATCTATCATCACCAACAAATATTTATTCGGTGTTAAATTTATTAAGAGCAAAAAATATGGGTTTATCCTTAATCATATGTTAAGATTCTTCAAAATCAAGAAGCCACTCATTAGAAGAAGAAGTAGATGTTGCATTAAAGGAAAAACTAGAAGTAGAAAGTGCATCTCCATGAGAAGAATAATTAGAAGAAAAAGAATCAAGATTGATGTTTTTCTTATTCATTGTTGCTTCCAAGGATTCCATCTTATTGAAACATTTAGACTCCAAGTGACCATATTTTCCACAAAAATTGCAATGTCTCTTAGTCTTCTTGTTTTTTTTTTAGTTCCTTTATCACCATTGGGAGTAGGAGTTGGATCAGAGGGTTTGGGACCCTTGTTTTGTTTGTTGTTGTGAGGATGTTTCTTCTTTGGATTCTTGGCTTTATCCTTCTGTTGTACCACTAATGCTTTGCTAGATGTACATGTAGTTCTTATCACTCCAAGATGTGAGAGCTTATCTTATTCTTCAATCAAAGAATCACAAAAAGCTTCAAGAGAGGGTATTTTGTAAGTAAACCCTTATATAATAATAATTACTTTGGTGGAGTGAAAAGTAGATAAAAAAACATAATAGGCAATGCCAAGCTTAGCAAGAATAACAAATACAAGTTTGTCAATTGTCTTGATTATATTACATTTTTCAACTAAAACTCTAAGTGTTTTGAACTTATATAGAAAATATTCATTGCAAGAGAAATCACTGGGATTTAAAGCAATTAATTGGTTTTTGAGTCGGTGGGATCAAATATCATTATGTTTACCAAAACATAGTATACAACTTTTTCCATGCTACATCTAGGGTCTCAATTCCTTGAAGGTGACACTAAAGATCATTGGAGATGGACATTCTTATTAATCCACATGCTTCATTATTTTTATCGTCCCATTTGGTTTTCTTGAATACATTAAGAGGGACAATTGTGTTCCTAAGGTAACCTTATAAAGTACTCCACTTCATAGTATATCCTCCATACTAGATTTCCATGAGAAGTAGTTTGAACTAGTAAGTAGGAGATCACTTGGAGTAGCTATAGTATAATATGTAGGTAAGATGATTTCAAAAGTAGAGATTGATTTTCCTAATAGAAAACTCTAAAAAAATAGGCAATTTAAAAAAATGGCACTGAAAATTGTGTCTAGAACTAAAGAACCAAGGTGCCATAAAGATGAATCAGGGTGCCACAAGGCAAGTAGAGGTTGATTAACATGGCGATGGGTGCACAATGAGGTTGTTGAGTGAAAAAAACTCATTTCTTCTATAACTTTCCCTATAACCTCATTTTTACAAATAAGATATTTTTATAATGTAAGTGAGCCGCTTTTATAAAATAAGTGAAAAATCACTTTTACAATGAAGTTGATTTACAAATTAAAGTTGCATGAAATAAGTAAGTTAAAAAAAAATTAAAGCTACTTTATGAGTGATTCACTTTTATAATTTAAGTGAAATGCAATTTACAATAAAGTTATGTGATAACTTAAAGTTGCATGATTTTTTTTCAAAAAATAACTTAATGAAAAAATGACTTGAACTCAAGACTTCTAATTTAATAAATTAACGAAATGAGTTAATAGAAAATATATAACAAATGTTAGGAATTTATTTAATTTTTTAACTCGTTTCCTTGAAGTGTGTGCTTACTCCCGAAACCTTTGTTTTTTCTAGCAAAAAAACTTCAATACATATGTATACAAAAACAACCAAAATTTTCAAAGAAACAAATCCATAACTTTAAAAGTTTGAGGTTAGATCTCGGTTAGTCTACCTGAAAAATGCAAGTTTTCTCTATGTTTATGATTTGGTAATATCATAGAAAGCACAAGGAAAAGGTCCTATGCAGAAAAGAAAACACTTTTCGTTCTATTTTGATTTGTTGAGATGACACAAGGTGCATCGAGAAGAGCATACACAAACTAGGAAGGAAGCAAACCATAAATAAAAACAAACTAAAAGATTAAAACTAAATGAAAAAGATTTAAAAAATCGTAATGAAATTTTATACCTTTGGATTTGATAAAAATGGTCTTATCTTGGGAAAAAATAAACTTTTTCAAGTGAAATGATAATGGTTTCCAACTAAAAATAACACTTCAAACAAATTGGAATAGTTCTCTCAGCCCAAAAATAGCAGAATCCAAAATTTCTTCGATGTATTTAGTGACAACGGTTGAAGATCTTGAGCAACAACGAGATCGTATCTTCATGGAGGCTTTAATACCATGTTCAATAAATAGGGTACATCCACATAGGTTGAACGCATTAAGGAAACCACTCACACAAATAGATCAAAGATCAATACACCAATGTATCATGTGATTAAAGCACGTAAAGAAGGAAATAGTCCACAACACCAACCAATGCGACCACTTGAGGCAATATATTAATACAAAAATAAAATAACTTACATATGAGTTTCTCACAATTGATCATCAACAAATGACCATCCATGATTTTTAAATAGAGATCATGGACCAAGTGGGTTTTAAGCCACATATCAATATAGTCATTAGTATCAAGGAGAATATGACCCATGGATCACTTAAAACACAATTTTGATTGTTAGATTTAATATTACAAATTGACACTAAATAAACACACTTTACCCAAAGACACGTTAGACTAAGTTGATCTTAGCTAACTCCTAAGTGTGTAAATATCATAAGAACATCTAGGGGAGTGTGGATAATACAACCCTCTCGGGACTCTAGGTTTCGAAGGATACACGATGGGAAACACCTCTACCTCTCTTGATAGAACTAGAGTCAACACCCTAACAACAATCCATACTATGAAATTATTGTTCTCAAAGCCACATTATCAAATAACCACTTTGGAAAGTTGTGTGTCTTGTTAAAACCACACTTACCCACAAATCATAATAGTGTTTAAAATCATAAATTAACTCATAAGTAAAAAATATAGTATACCACTATCTTCCTTATGTCTAAAACATCCAGGTTAGCTCAACACTACAACTATTTGGCTATTACATAGCCTATTAACATGTAAGTTAGCTCACCAACAATTGATATCCATGCATATATATAACAAATTCCATGTGATAAGACACATTATGTATTGGTGTTCAAATAAGAAATGTATGTTTATTTACATCATGCTTCATAGCTATTATACATTCACAAAATAAATTTGAACTATTATCCACATATTGAAATTTAACATTTTAATTACATCTTCAAATTGAATCACGTAACTATAGTTATCATAAACATACAATGGTAAAATCATATATTGTCAACACATAAATAGGTCCAGACATCCACATAAAAAATGTCTTTATCGATCTAGTTGAATCCAATAGATACTTACCAAATGAAATACTCAAATAATCCATAATATAGTTATAGCTTCCTAATGCCAAAATGTGGGGTGTTACACTTATTATAATAGATCAAACATGTATGCCACTTATTCAAATCTAGGATAGCTCTATCCCAATGATAATGGTCCTTCTCTATAAAGTCCTATAACTTCCATTTCTAAAGATGAAGGCCATCCACCCTTTTCCTAGAATGTGGAAGCTAAGAGCATACCCTAATTGTTGCTTCCATACATTTTTTACCAAAACAAATAGAGTTTTGTTTGAGATTGTTCTTCCATGAAACATCTTGATTAGCGTTGTCTCTAGCTAAATCCCTATGTGCTTAACCACCACATCCTTTCTCGAGATGAACTTCATCTTTTCTTTCAGTTGTTTGAGACAACTTCTATTCTTCCCTTTTGGTTTAGACGTTACTATATGTTACTTCCTCCTTCAAATCACCTCCTGCTAGTTCCTTTACCAACAAAATCTGAAAACCCTATGCTAAATAGTTACAATAAAATAGAGTTCCAAGTATAAATTACCAAAACTATCCTTAACACCTTTCTTGTGTTCCTTTGGATTCTCAACATATGGATGGAAGCTACCTAAACCACACCGTCACAGTGCCCGAGTTAGAAGAGCCTTGTCCTTATGAGCTAGCCCACATCTAGAGCTTCCTAAATTAGAATGCAAATGGCTTGGAGGAAGAGTCTTACAAGGTGAAAATTCTCAGTTTGATCTCCCACCTTTGATAATGATTTCTTCAAATGCTCATATCGAACCATCATTGATATTGTTTCATTTTGATAGATGCAGTGGCATTATCTTCTCATGATGTCTTTCTAGTGTTGTAATAATGCTAGATGGAATTAGGGGAAATTTGAGGTCTAAAATGAGCCTCCTAAGGAAAATAGTAAATAATAATTAAAATGATAAAATGAAAGTTATGAATTTTCAAAGGGAAAGAAAGAAAACTACAATTTTTAATCATATGTTTGACTTGTCTCCTTAAATGTTTAATCAAATTTCAATTGTAGGCACTCGTTGGATGCAAAATTAATTTTTTCATCCAACGAGTACCCAATATGCATACTTTTGATAAATCCACAATGAGATAAACTGGAAAAACATGAAAAAAGTGTGTTTCACACTCTGCATACTTTTGATAGACCCATAGTGAGATAAAATGGAAATACATGAAAAAACATGTTTTTTGAAACACGCATTTTCATGTATTTTTAGTTTATCTCACTGTGGGTCTATCAAAAGTATTCATAGTGGGTTCTCATTGGATGAAGAATTTAATTCTGCATCCAATGAGTGCTTACAATTGAAATTTGAGTAAACCTATAAGGATATAAGTCGAAAATACGATGAAAAAGAGCAATTTTCATCCTTTCCCTCCCAAAATATTTACCCTTATGGTTGACATCATCATTTTGAATCCTATTGGTTTTTTTAAAGTTAATTTTGAAAGTATAGTTTTTTTTTTAGTCCCATTTTTTACCTTAAAATTCCCCTAATTCTTCCAAGATCTTTGAGTAAATTTATGGTTTGGCACAATCCCTTATTTGAAGATGATTATATCGTCATCCTCCTTGATGAGACAATATTGATTCAATAGGGCTTCCAAACCTCAAGCTTCCAAACTTTGGATAAATGAAACTTGGATTCCCCCACAAGCTTCTATCTCTTCCTCTCATAATACAATGCTAGCCCTCGGGCTTTCATAGAACCTATCCCCCTCACAACAAAGTGCATCAGTACTTCTTCCCTCCCATTTCCTTAAAAAATCTTCTTGAGAGATAAAAATAGAATCCACTACCAAGGCCTTTAGTGGATCTATAGAATAATTCACCATATCTTCTTCCTTCACTAGAAACTCCCGTCCCTTAGTCTCTTTATGTCATATTTTCTATTTATAATTATTATTCATATAATATATTATAAACCATTAATATAATAGCATATCATATGACGAAATTTTGTTTCACATTGAAATAGATTTCAATCTAATTGTAAACTAGTAAAAAATGGAAGCGAAGGTCAAGCTTCCACATCAGCTAGGGTTTCCCTAGTCATTGTTTCTTCACCTCTATGATTAGGAGAAGCCGAGAGTAGTCACTGACACACGTCGACTACAAATCATTTTGGTGGAAGAAGATTGAGGCCCTGCATAGGGATTTGGTGTCCCTGACCTCAAACTATCTAGATTTGATTTTCCCAACCAATGCCTTCCAGAATCCACCCATTGTTGAACAAATGTCGTGGGTGAGAAAACGAGCTAGTCTCTATGCATGTGCGCTAGTTGGAGTTGTATTTTCATTGATATGTTGTTTTTTGGGTGGAATTTCTTATCTATTTGGTTTCTTTCCTCTTGAGGTTCAATCATAGGTGAATCTTGCAATGAATCTAAGTTAGTTTGGACCCTAACACCAAGCAATCATCCCAACCACAACAACTTCACTTTGTTAAAAGGTTGGATGTCATTCCCCATCTAGATCTCTTGTCCTTAGAGCTAAGAAAGAAATACCCATTCTGTTTGAGAGGGATTTGGTTGGTAATTTTATAGGCCTATGGACCAATCTAAAAGCTATGGACATATGGGTAGCAAAACATTGGGCTCCAAAAATTAATAGTCAGGTTTTTTCATTTGCCTCTAAACGAGGGTAAATTATCTTTCCTTTTTGAATTAAGGAAGCACAAGATCTAATATTTAGATCGGGGTTGTACTTCATGGGTTACAAGGGAATGTACTTGTCTCCATGGACCTTAGATTTCAACCCAAACAGGAAATTACTACAGCTCCTGTTTAGGTGAGACTATCTCTCCTCCCACTAATTTTCTAGGATGATAGCTCACTTAGAGTGATTGGGAATAAATTGGGTTGTTACATTGATCGTGCAGATCCAAAAGGGAATTTATATTCCTATGCAAGAATATGTGTCGAGGTTGATCTAGAGAAGGGGCTTACTGAATCTCTACAAATAAATCTCGATGAGTGGAGTCACCAACAAGCATATTCCATTTAAATGCATGGCATGTCATGCCTATGGAAATTTTGCTAAAAACTACTAAAAAATTCAAGCATAACAACCTTCTTCAATGCAGTAGGTAAAGTAGCAGTCAAGGAAGGAACTAGAGTTCAAGACGATCTTGAATAGAGAAAGGAATTTCCAGAAAAATGGGCCATCCAATCCAAATCCATCACAAGAGGGTCCACCTTCTTCAAGCATAAACAAATATGAAGTACTCTTGAATCTAGAGGAAAAATAAAATCCAAAAAATGTAGAGGAAATAGTAAATCCAAAAAATATAGAGAAGGAGGTCAAAGAGGAGCAAGTAGCGGATCTTAATGATTCAACTCACCCAAATAATGTCTTCAATCCATCCCTTGAAGATTCAGATCCCAATGCACAAGAAGAAGAGGAGGCCGATGAAGAGGAAAACAAAGAAGACTTAAAAGAGGTCGAGGAGGAAAACGAGGAAGCAAAGGAATTAGAGGAAGAGGAAATGGATTCATCTTAGGAAGTGAAAAAAGAGGTGGAACTAGAAGTGCAGGTTCAACCTAAGCCTTCTAAATTCTTTGTCGAAGTTCTTAAGAAGGCATCAAATCCCTCTCACCCCTTTCAATTTGGGGAAGAAAATCCAACCAAGACCAGAGAACACATGAAATAGAAATGAATATTCAACATGGGTGTTTCTTCTATGTTAATTATGCATTGTTTTTTGAGTTTTTCTTTGTAACTAGTTTGTGAGAATTTATCCATGGATTCAAGAAAGTAATATAAAAAGTTCCAATATCTTATGTAAGAAAATTCTTTTCGATAAGAAGATATTATGCTTAGTCATTTCTAAAGCTCTTAAGAATGATGTATAAATGTTGTTTAGCTCTGCTACAACTTCTTTTTGACTAATACAATTCTTTCACAGCTTTTTTTTTCTTTTTGGCTTCACATTAATACTTAACAATTATTAAGAGGACATACTTGAACCAATAATGTACCATTAAAATGAAAGAAAGAAAAAAAATTAACAATTATCATTTTCTATGATCTTTAGATTAATAGAAGGACATGAATTGACATCTTTAGATTAATAGAAGGATATGGATTGACATCGATGTTTGCAAATATCATTTACTACGATTTTCAAAATGATATTCAAATTATTAAGGATTTTTCACTTAAATTCTTCCTCTTTATGTTTAGAGTGGTTTTAATTATAGTTTTTTATGGTCACATAGATGTGTTTTAGAAGGCTAATTATACTCTTCCAAACGCAACATGTAGCTAGCTAACGTGTTCATTCTTCTCCCAGAGGCATTGTCCCAACTTCCATATATAACCATAGATCTTTCCATTTGATGGTTGCATTTGCAAGGGTAAGTATCCCTAGCTCTTTGTCCCTATTGGGCCATAAAATTATTGAGCCCATTCAAAGTCTCAAATGGGTTTCTAAGCTTATCCATCTCAAATGATTTTGAATTTTTTATGTGTGTGCCAACTTTTCTCTACATTGATAACTTTGTTATCCTTGGATAAACAAGTAGAATGGATTGAAGGAAAAATTGGATGCACAAAGGTAACAGACCTTGTTCCCCTCTGTGATTATAAAAGGCATGACCACATTTGCTGAGAACTTTGTAAAAATTCTAAAAACCATATAATAATTTATAATAATATAGTTGTTTGTTTAATATTTGTCTCTTATATGAAAGAGAAAAAATAAAAAAAATTAATTGTTGTGAAATACATATATTTATGTTGAGAATATGTTGTTGAATTGTGGTTTAATGATAACTTGGAGCGGTTGTTGTGATCAATATTTAGTTTTAATTTTTGATAGGAATGCTCCTCTTTATATGGAGTTTACTAGTTGTGGTTATGGTTATAGTCTTTGGACATTTGGATGTGAACCACCCTTGTTAAATAGGTCAATTATATTGATTTGTGCACTCCTATGTTATCTTGTAAGTAATGTTGGTTGGAATTAATGTAATTGGTGTTGGCTTAGTACCAACAACTTCACTCATAGCTACTATAATTGCATGGGGTGGAGACAAGATTTTCCCAAAGGTTTATTGTCCAAATAAAATACACAACTTTCCTTTAACAAAAAAAGGGATATTGGGTCCCTAAAAAATGTTGTTCATGAATTCTTTTATCAATATCACTTGTCTTAACAAAGTACTCATCCACCTACCCTTGTAGTATGAGTTTAATTGATATGGAAATTGTGTCCCAATTCCTCTTTTCAATACACCAACCAATTATTGTTGGTTATACATCTTGAATCTCTCATTGACAATGTGATCAACTTCTTTCATGTCAACCAACCACACATCCTCTTTCCATAGCTATTTCATATCACCCACATCAAATAACATTGAAAATGACATACCCAAGAATCTCTCCATGCAATTTGAACCCATCACTTTGGCATTGTTTTCTTATAGACAATCAACATTTTGATCCTCACCAATGCCAACCCAATTCCAGGTATTTTCAATCCAAATCTACGATTTTCTTAATTCATGGAATTTTTAGTGGATTGATTCCACAACTAAAGCAACGAATGCCTTGGGTCTAGTTTGAATCCCTTGTTGGTTGTTTATTGTACCCATCTCTCTAGACCTTCAAACCCCACTAATGCCTCGTAAGATCCCAACTATCACTTATTCTACTCACGATCTTTGACATGATAAACACAACCACAAATTCCTAATGATGCCTTGCTCTGCTCTTCTTCTAAAGACGATTCTTTGATCGTTTCAACCAACCAATNTTTATTAACTTTCTTATGAAGACATTTATCAATCAATTTAATTCTTAAAACTTAATTCAATATTTATAAGGAGTAGTGTTATATTCTAAATGGATTGTATGTTGCTTGTTTGGAGATGAGCCATGGAAATGTTTGTTGTGTTTCGATATTGCATCTAGTCAACATTGCTACAAGTTAAGGGAGTTTTTTCTTAATATCGTTGTTGCTTCTCAACCAGGATTTTAAGATTCCTATATCCTTGGTGATATGCAAGATATGGGAGGCTTAGAGTAGAGTTGCAACAAATCTTAGTTGGTAGTGCACTAGTTACAGGAGGGGGTTTGATTTAGCTTGCCACTCAATTTGGATGATAAATGATTAATTTTCTACTCTTGTATGCTATGTAACACACCCAACCCCCTAACCCACTTAGGCTAGTGGGATGTTCAAGATGTCCTTCTTCTCTCATGCTACGGGTTTGAATATGATCCTCTTAGATCCCCATTTGTTATGTTGTTGTTCGTAATATTTCCCTTAAGGAAATAATCATTAAGATAATATCCACATCCAATCTCCAACTACCTGTGGAAAATCCCTCTAAGGACTCACTATGAGGAATGGGGACCTATGCACCCTCAGTCAGATAGCTATAGGTACTTCTTTCCACTAGATAAATGATCTATAGCAAATCAAACTCCTTCTCATTGGAATGCACCCATTCTGGTGCCATAAACCGCTCTGACCGGCCTATTCTGACATCACATGCTCTGATAGATCTAACAATCCCCATTCACTTCATCTGACAGTCAGGGTCCACTCGAGGTCTCACAATTACAAGACGGTTACGAGTTCCAGGCTTTCCACCTTGGAACAAGATATATGAGATCCAATGACTGAGATCTTACAAGACACATCTCAATGGATTGACAGTCCTCAGACCCCCCTAGTCATCAGACTCCCATCTTGTACCCTCTCTCTAGACCTCCAACAATATTCCTCCCAACAGACTTACACGCGACTTTAACAGTCACAATTTCAGCTTCCACTCCTCCAATAGATCAACGAATCTTGTAGAATCGAAGACATCTTCATCGGAGTCCCTTTTCAACCTTACAATAGGTCACTCTGTTAGTAGCGTTGTGTGACCAACAATCGAGATCTCTCCTCTCCTCTAGATCAACGACCATAAAACCTCTTGATTTAAAACATAGGTTTTCTTCCGGGTAACAGTCTGACTTGGGATTTAATCATTCAGGGTTTCTCCAGGCGTGTCCATCAAGTTTATACCAGGCCACCTTGGGCTCTCACCTTCACCCTGGACTGGCTAAGGAATTTCACCTAAACACTTGGATGAATATTTTCATATCCAACAAACTTTCCATTTCAAGGTAGGGAGTTTTGTTGGCTTAGGGCTCCCTAACTACACATATATCCTTCTCAAGAATCTGGGCATTCCATTATCGATTTCCCGGTGAATATTTTGATATCTTGCAATCTTTCCATTCAAAAGGCTTGTAGTTTTCACAGGATACACTCTGTAATATCATTACTTACTAGGTTATTTAGGTTTACTAGGTCATTAGTCAAAACAATCATACATATCCCATTTTATTCAGGAATTCAACCATTCCTTCATACATTCACATTCATCAAAAAAACCATAAAACAACATATTTGCATCACTAAACATAAACCCGATGTGTTAAGCTAAAACACTCATTTGTTTAGTGAAATATTAAACGATCCAACTAATTAAGAGAGGAAGCCTTTCCTCCCAACCGTAGGCTATGCTGCAGTATGCCTTCCTACAACATGCCACCCCTGTGCCAAGCCATGATACCATAAGGGGATTGATTCAGTTGATTTCCCACTTAGTAAAATGGTCTAGGAAGGTTACTCTCCTTCACTGCACTAGAAACAATAGAAGATTCCCTCTTCCCACTAAGCTCAAGACCTCCACGGGTTTATCAGGCACCTTCCCAACTATATATCCTCTACACAATGGAGTCCCTTATCTACTATACAGTCCCTCAACGACCTCCCCTTACCAATGCTAGTTTCTTTCCAGTAAGCACCAAGTCGCAGTACTCTATTTCTCCAGTCTGGATTCGAGTCTTCTCTGCTCCAAGGTGGCCATTAATTTCTTGGGAAATATTTATATTTTCTTCGTAAATAGCCTCCTAATTTCCTTTGTAACTTTTGTTTGTGCAAGCAAATACCTCTATTCACGACACCATATGTTCATGAGTTGGTAACTCACTCTGTTCTCTTTGGTTCTCGGTGAGAACTTGTCCACAAATTCTCAGGATACTGAAATCTTCCTTAGTGTGTTCTCCCTCTATGTGTCTCTTGTTCTCTCCACACTCATGTGTATTCATTGCTAACTCCTCTGGTGATGTTTTTCCACCTTTGGTCTCTTCTTCCATCCAATCCTTGGGATTCCTGTGGTTGTTTTCAAACACAACCCTCCAGTCAGGGATCCAAAATAGAAGGGGAAATCCAGGGGTGTCTTTTTGTCAGTTTCTGATTGATTCTTTATTTCCCCTAAACATCAAATCTTTCAATAATTATAACTACTTCAACCTCCAATCCTGCTACTCATAACTAGTCACATGGCTCTATGGAGTTCTAATTACGTTGGTAGGTGATGCATTCAAGTTTTCAGGTGTAGGCTAGAATGATGAGAAAGATTTAAATTTTCTTCATTGGAAGCCTCTCCATCCCACCTCATCAATCCACCTCACCAATTCCACTTCATCGATCCCACTTGTGATATCATGGGCAGTACTCAAGGAATTTCCATTCTCATTCAATTGTCTAATGTTTTCTATTAATCAACAACATAATTACATGATTCATAATCATATTACATGAAGTCTTAGCATAATTACAATCATGGGGGAAAACAAGGTGTTACATTCCCCTCCCCCTTAAAGAAACATCGTCCTCAGTGTTTAAAACACCATATATATATATAGAAAAAAAAAGGGTATTAACACTCTCATTTGCTCCAAAGTGCTTCCATTGCACCTTGTTCTACACAACGGCTTGGTTCCAGATTAATGTTTCTCTCATGTCCATGATGCATTGAGGTTCAGACTGGAATTCTCCCTCTAGTTTCACTTGTATCACAGTCCATTCAATAACATGATTAGAATCATGAACATATTTCTTTAATAAAGATACATGTAACACATTGTGAGCTCTAATAATAGGTGGCAAAGCAAGTCTATATGCTACTTTTCCCACTCTTTCTAGGAATTCAAATGGTCTACAATAGTGGGGTGCTAACTTAGCACATGTCCCCATCCTTAGGGAAATCCTCTTGGATTTCACCCTGATATACACATGATCTCCCACCTTGAACTATTTATGAGTTCTCTT
>SNQJ01S0032669.1:91854-105890 GCA_010110895.2 Picea sitchensis
TGACCTTCTCATAACTCTCAAGTTGTCATTGCCTTTCTTGCAACAATGATGCATCTTTTACTCTCAGGAATTCCAAGGTGTGGTAATAGAGGTGATTCTAACCAAACCACTCACATAGTGTCCCTTAACGTTTGACAATGTCATACACACAACTATGTTTTCACTTGAAATCAGGTTTAAACTTGGCCTCCCATTTTCTCATGGAGTGGAGGATGACCTATAAGTTATACATCATGCATTGCTTTACATGCCAATAAATTATTTTCCAAGTTACATGATTTGTTTACAATTTTCACGCCGAATATTTCAATGCCATAAAACGTATCAAGTTGAACCTTACGATTAAAACTATTTTAGTTTATGATTCTCTCTTTTAGTTCTATAACTTTTTAACAATTAAGTAATGCTACGATTATGGTCATTACTTTGCTTGCAATGCCATGAACCCTTTGGAATGCCATGGTTGTGTCAAAACCCATAATGATACCTACTCATATGGTGGCTTAGGTGAAATCTCTCTCTCTCTCTGGGTCTTGGTTTATGGTTAAGGTTTGTTGGGTAAATTATATGCTAATTTTTTGACATTAAATTATCCGCTGGGAGTTTGTAAACTTCGACTTGCAAGCACAAGTAATGCATTACTAGAACCTATTCTAGCCTAACTAACAACTAATGAATAATTCCAACAACTAACTCAAACCCACACTTTAGAATTTAAATGCAAACTGTGGAAAATGGAAATAAACACTAAGGATTCATACATTGGGACACAAGAAAAACTAAGTGTTGTAAAGGCTCATATCACAATAACTCATTTATGCATGGTTCCATGACTAATCGTGAGTAGCTAACTTGAGTTTCATGTCCTTCAATGGATTCTAGTAGTGTTACAACTGCTGGAAATAAAACCAAAACAAATACAAAATCAAAGCAAGTTGAAAAGCAATTCATATCAAATCTGCAAGTGAATGTAAATTAGACTCGAAGAATCTTCGAATGGACAGAACAATACAAAGAATTAAGGACAAAAAATAGAACACTTGTGCTTTAAAACGAATTGAACATATGGAAAGCGACAAAGATTTGAAATTTATAAACACAAGAATAATATAATGGAAAGTAAGAGGAATGAATGGAGAGATGAACAATGCTATACTTTCTGCATTAAACAAATTAGGTTTATAAACCAATCAATCTATGAAGAAGAAAGAAATAACATAGTTTGAATGAGTGAAATGAATGTGAAATAACTTCAATTCTATGTAGTTAAATATCTGAGTTTTAAGTATAAGTTCCTTGCTGAGAATCAATGTTTAAATCAAACGAAAGAGGCACACAATATTCATACTCAACTTTTGTATAATCAGATTTCAATAGGGCGTAATGTGACTATCAAAAGTTGTGTTCTGTTGAAGAGGTGAGTGGAAAAGAGTATGATAATAGAATATGAGCCTGATAAGAATGGTGGGTTGTAGGATTCGATCTTTAATTTAGGCAGTTATGGTAACATATAAATGTGGCACAAATTACACTAAGAGATCGACACATGTGGCGATGCTAGTTAAAAGAATCACCACGATTTGAATAGAGATGTATATACGTAGACCAAAGTATCAAAATGTAAGAATGAAATTAAACATAGAAATGTATGACTATGGGATTTAGAGTGTTGATGCATAGAATTGAAGGGTAAGATCTTTGAGTTTTTATTTGCTAAAATTATGACTATGGGATTTAGAGTGTTGATGCATACAATTGAAGGGTAAGATCTTTGAGTTTTTAATTGCTAAAATAAAATGGACAAAACAAAACTGAAACACAATGAACTAGAATTAAATAGAAACCACATTTGAATTGAGACTACATTAAAACAAACACTACGCATTATTATCTACTGAACATAAATAAAAGAATAGGGCGTCACCTACATCGAAGGGCCCTAACTGACCTAGTAGATGCACTTGGAAAGAGAACTCAAACTAAATTGATCTGTAGCATATCAACAAAACTCAATTATCATTCAATTAAAACTCTAGGTACAAAAGGGCAGCAATCAACTCCTTGGATCTTATTACAAGAATGAATCCCTTTCCTAGAAACTTAATGAATGACAATGATCTTCTCCACATCTTGATTTATACATAAAAATCACTTGAGGAGTAGATAGAATTGAATCGAAACATCCTTCCTAAACTTGGACGAATTATTTGCAATCTAGAAAATAGACAATTTTGTCTTTTTTTACAAATCTGGGCAAATAATGCAATTTGGGTTGCTATGAATTGAAGATCCAACCATATCTCCTAAACCATTCTTTATTTTGGAAAACAGCTCGTGAAATACTTAATTTATTATGGTACGAACAAAACCCATCTCCTGGATTTTTTAGACTCACCCTCATCTCCTGCAAATCACGTTCAAAGATTGGTGTATGGAATTCTTTGCTAAATTTGACCCGGCCTTTGACCAAGAGCTAGAGGCTCACCCATGTGATCTGAGCATGAACCAAAGGACACACACACCATGTTGGCATCTATATCTTCAAACTCCATGTGGCCAAATCCCAGTTGGAGAGATGGAAATGTGCCAAGGCATGACTTCAGATACATGAACTGAACTGCATCAAATTGAATTGTGGCTACTTCATAAACCATCATTAGTAAAACTATGATATAATCGTATTTAATCACTAAAAACACAGAAAAATGATGTATTAACCATGAATTATAAATAAAGGTATTTAATGAAGGTTTATAGTGCATATGAACACGTATTATTAATGAAACACAAGAAATGGTTTAAGAATAATAACTTTATTGGACAAAGAAATATGACAAAATCGAAGCCCAACAAGATTCTTTTATGTTCAAATACATTAATTTCACTTTAGCAAATCACATTCATGATGTAGTAGCCTTACTTCTTAGGTGATTGTATCATCTTAGATCTTGATTTATAAATAGTTTTTAAAAGGCCACCCTAAAGACTCATCACCTATTAATAACAATCATAAAAAATATTGTACCTGAAAAATTGACGCAGNGATATAGGATCGTTCAATCTCTTGAGTCAGATTGACTCTTTGGTTCCCTGCTAGAACCCAAATCAATTTTCGTAGGCCCCTTTTACTCCTTGATCTGAAAAGATCTTTTAAACGACAATGGTTGAGTTATTATGCATATGTTTTTTTAACCATTTAGGAAGTTGAATGAAAGAGGAACAAATGATGAGGAAACATAACATCCATATACACATATACAGATCTGAAATTAAAGCATAAACAACAACAAACCATAAACACCAATGTGATCACGGAGTTCGGCAATCTCGCCTACGTCTTCGTGCCTTTGTCTCAATGGGTGAGGCTTTCTTATTTATGTTCAAAGATTTAAAATGACATCATAACAGTGCCAAAAAGGTTACAAACTGATCTGGTCTTATTCTACCAAATCTCGGAAACCCAACAAAAGAAATGACACTGAAATCGAATGACCAGAGCTCCCAGAAATGGCCCACAGAGGTGCGCTCCTCAACAACTCCCCTGCATAAAAATGCCTTTGGCTTGGAAAATCTTCAGCATAAACCTGCTCTAAATGTCCTAATTGGCTTCAAGAAGCCCTGGTTTATATAGATCTGAAGTTGGTAACCATCTTCCAACTTCCCCCCAAGATCTAGCCTAAAAAAGGGCCCAATATCCCCCAATATTGGCCAAAAACCTCCAAAACTGTTGAATAAAACAATAAAAAAACCATATTGTATAGTTCAAAACCCACTGAATAACATAAATTATGGGTGCAACCACCAATATCCGCGCTCCTGGGCATATGGGAGCCTCCATGTGGCCAAGCGCTAACTATTGTGCGTTGGCCCCCCTTAACCTCCTGGCTCCTGGTCACATTATAGGGCCATGTGGTCACGGTTTAGTCTTCCGCGTGCGCTCTGGTGTAGCCCCCAATGGTATAGACCCTTGGTTACACCCCTGGCCAATGGGCTAGCTCGACCAACCAGGGCTAACCTCGAAATCTCTGTGCTAACAATTATAGGTCCGGGTCTTGTGTGGAAGGGTGATATGACCGAGATCCAGGGCTCATTCCTTATCCAACCTCCATGCTAGAAACTTAAGGTCTGGGCTATGGTTCCGTCGGAATGGTCGTATGCATGTTTTCGTCGGGGACTGGGGCTAAGCCCCAACCCTTACTCTACCCCGCCATACATTATATGCAAACTTATATATAATGTTTTCCTCTTGTATAACAAGAAACGCTTGGAGGCGGGCTAGCTAGACCTGCCCTGCCAAACCCTTAGCACGGTTGGAGGTCATGCAGTCGACTCCCCAGGAGTCATATAATTTTTGCAACAACCAGAAACCAATACAGGGGTGTCACGTGGCATCCCATGTCTGGGCCACATGGAACCCTCTCATTCACCCACACAAAGGACACTTGTCAGGCGACTATTGGACCAGTTGTCTGCCCAGTCAACAACCTACCACATTAGCCTACCACTGTACCTGCTATGTCAGCACCATGTGTTGTACGAATTGTACATACCTACCACGTCATCCATATGGACGTGCCACATGTCACCACTGCAAGGGTGACACATGTCACTCTGTGATTGGTCCACCTGTACCTACTCGACACGTCATTCATCTGTATGCCCAGTCAGCCTGCCATGTGTCACCTCCAGATGTTGCCACGTCAGCACCAACTATGCCTTCCACGTCAGTCATATGAACTATACATTCAGCTACCACGTGGCACTGTACGGACTGTACAGTCATCATTTTTTTTGCTTGTTTGGCAAAACAAATAGATCACCATATCAAGAGCATACGACATCCGTTTGAGCCTGTTTAAGTTGCGTTGGGTTCGTATCAATGAGGCCTACACACATTTCCATTTTGAAGCCATTCTGAGAAATTTAATTTTTAGGCCTTTCTGAGCCCCATCAAGCTCCTGGATCCAATTCTAGATCACTCCTAGGCGCAAGTCCTATGAGACCTGCGGGCTCCTACTAGGCCCATGTTCTTCTTTACATGATCTCGAGCTATGACCTCGGTCTAGTCCTCTTTGCAACTCTGCACCTCAGAGCTTTTGCGAGTAGCTCGCTTCCTTCTTCCCGATCTCTGAATCGACGAATTTACCCTAGACCTGATCTACGGTCTTTGTCTCTCCCACAGTCAATGGTTGTGATCTACTCTGGACTCTGCCTTCTGGATTTCCTCCACACTGCTCTCGTCTTTCTTCTGGAGTACCTTCCCTCAGGAATATGTGGGTCTCCTCCAAGTGTCATTATGGATCTAACGGTCTAGATTCACTTCGCTCTTTGCGACTCCAGCGAAGATTTTTCTTTTCTCTACGCAAACCTTCTGAAGTTATTTTTCGTGAACTCTCAGATCTACTGCCATGTCCCACCCAAAGGTCAATGTTCGGGATCTACTGCAGCTTCGGAGCTTCGACAATATTGCACCCCGCTCAACTGAAAACTCCTGGAGAACGATTTATCTGGATTTCCAGATCTCTTGCCACCTATCTCTCTGGATGATGGACGATCCCACTTGGCTTCGGGAATTCAGGACTTCAGTAATTCCTTAATCCTATGCCCACTTAACACTTCTCCACAGTCTAATACTTGGACTGCTCTTAGCCTTCCACACTTTTGTAGAGACTCTACACGCGACGACGCTAATCCTTCTAAGCTTTAGCTGGCTCGAATATTTAAGGGTCTCAGCCCTTCTGCGTCCTTCAAAGGATTCTCTGGTGCCCTCCTGGAAATCTTGATGCCCTTCCTTCTGAGCTTTGTAAAGTGAAACTAATTTACCTCTGGCATGCTCCTTGCGCCCGACTGGCCTTCAAACGACTATCTCTCAACACTTCGTCTAAGTGTTGGCCTGGTGCACTACTTGCACAAGTCTTCCCCCAGTGTGTTCAACAACTTTGTTCACCTTGAGCTTCAAACTGCTAGGACCTCAAAGGTCTTTGTCTCCTTTGTTTCTCAAAGGGATATATGTTCCTTCTTGGCAACTTCTGCTCAATGCAGACTTACAGAGCTTCTTTCCCTCAAAGTGTTCAGTAACTCTGGGTTTTCCTCAATTCCTCCGACACTTCAGAATGTGTTGGTTCTATGCACACTTGCACCTTCTCAATTCCCTCCTGGAAGAGTTCTAAAGAACATGTGTTCAACAACACTGTGCTATGCTTACTCCTGCGCAAACTTTCATCCAAGTTATTCAACAACCTTGAGTTGAAATTTCTCTGGTGTGCCCTCCTGGCACGTTCTACTCAGACTCAAAAGAGTTCAGCTACACACTCCTTGCATTGGCTCACAAAGTTTCAGCACTATGTCGCACACTCCTTGCGCTTAGCCTAAAGAACCCAGAACAATTTAACAAACTCACAGATAGAGAATTTATATCCTTACCCTGCATATGAAAACTAACATACGCCTACAACATGAATTCATACAAACACAAATGACATTCATAAACAAACATCCATCACATAGGAATTTGTAAACCATGAAATCTATTCTTTTGTATTGATATAAGAATTTCAATTACAATGTGTGAGATCAGACTGCAACTGAGTCTTGGCTCTCAACTCTCCTCTCTTTGGCTTACAATGTTTTTCAATTGATCTTCAAAAGCCTCTACTGGGCATATGTTACAAGGATTTATACAAGAGGGGCTCGATGAGACTTCCCTCCAAACTACACTAGTGGTGTCTAATCACCATCAAAATGCCTATCTACTGAGGTAGATTACAATGAGTGGAAATCTAGTCTAAATCGGATCTAGATCCCTCCTACCATCAACCACTTAAGACAACTTTATCTACAACCTGTGTGAAGGCATGATTTGGCTCTTCTAGCCTAACAACATTTAATTGCTTTAATTACATTTAAAATTCGAGGGAAAAATGAGAGGGTTGGCGCCTCTCCCCTCCTTGAATGCGCACTAATGTGTTTAATAACTAGCACGTGCTGAGGTGGAGCGATGCTCCTGCATCATACTCCACTGCTGCAAAAAATTCATGAGCTCCTGCTCATGAAATCCTCACTCCGTTATTGAAATCCTCATGGATCCTAAACTTTCCCTTGTAGTTGTCCTCCTGCTCCTCTGCTTTGTTATGTTGCGGCCCCACTACTCTTGCAAGTCCTCCTCTGTTTAGCTCTTCTCTACAGACAGTTTCGTTTGCCGACTTCAACATCAACTCCCCTATCTCATGTATCACTTCTTCCAGATGCTCTGTTGGTTGGTTCTCCTTATGCAGTCTGCTTGACTGCAACTCCTCTTCCTCATACACATCAAAGGGAAGATTGTCCTAATCCCCCATGTTATTTTCTTCTTTTGTGGATTCAGTTTGCCACTTTTCCGTAGACTCCAATTCTTCATGCCCATCACTGAGTTATTTCTCAGTTATCTCCTCTGACAGCCTATCTTCTGCCAGTTCTTCTTGTGTTGGTTCAACTCTAGATTCCTCCAACTGCTCCTCATGCCGGCATGTTTCCTCTAGCTCAACTATCTCCTGGCAGCCATCTTCTGGTTCTGGATTGTCCAACCAATTCTCCAGCATCTTCAACTCTATCTCCCAATGAGTGAGCAACTCCACTGTGTGCTCCTCTTTTTCTGTTGGGGCAAACTTCAATATCCTCTCCTTCTCCTCCATTACAGTCTCAATTGGTTGTCCTCCTGTTGCTGCATCTACAACAGATATGCTAGCCTATCCTTGGCTGCTTGGCAGGAATATTTCGATTCCTCCAATGATCATAACGCTCCTCTGATCCTCCTCCTCGACGGTGGAAGTATTTAACTTCTCATCATCTTCATTCACGTGGTCTGTAATTCCACATGAATCTTCATATGGATGAGGCCTTTCTTATGCCTCCTTTCCATCTGTCAGAACCCCTTGCTGATATGAACTCTCAGCTTAGCTCATCTCTTCTCCCTTTCCCACCTGGAAAATTGGGGTTTCTCCTCTACCCTCCTGGTAGTTTACGAGATCAACTGATCTCTTCTTATTTCCCATCTGACAATCTACGATATCTCTGTCAGATCTCTTTCCCTCCTCACTGAGGTTTTCAGTGTGCCTCAGCCACCTTTTTAACACATGTTGCTGCCTTCTGGCCAACAACTCCTGAATAGGCCACTTGGCTTTCCTTTTTAGAGGCCATTCATACCTTCAGTGTACCTTTTCCTCATACTGCATATTCAATGCTAGCTTCTCCATATCTGCTCAGATTTCACTGAGCTCCTTGTCAATTTATGATTTTTTTTCTGTTGGTGGTCTTCTCTTCGACCACGCTTATGGCCTTCAATAGCCATTTTTCTTACTTCACATTCATCCCACCTGGTTGTCTACCATTTGTTGTACACCTTGCAATAATATTCACAGAGCATATCACTGTGTCTCCCTTCACCTGTTGTCTACAAGCGAACTTCTGATACCACTTGATGATATCAACTTACTTATTTGTCTCCTTTGCCTACAGAAATCAATTTTGTGGCTTTGATACCACTCTGACGCAGAACCCCCCCCCCCCCTTCTCTCCTCAGCGTTGCTCGACCTCTTGGTGTAGGATCGTTCAATATCTTGAGTCAGATTGACTCTTCGGTTCCCTGCTGGAACTCAAATCAATTTTCACATGCTCCTTTTCCTCTTAGGTGTAGGTCCTATGAGATTCGCAGACTCCTACTAGGCCCTTGTTCTTCTTTACATGACCTCAAGCTATGACCTCGGGCTAGTCCTCTTCGCAACTCTACACCTCAGAGCTTTTGCGAGTAGCTCGCTTCCTTCTTCCCGATCTCTAAATCGATGAATTTATCCTGGAATCGATCTATAGTCTTCGTCTCTCCCACAGTTAAAGGTTGTGATCTACTCTAGACTCTGCCTTCAGGAGTTCCTCCACACTGCTCTCCTCTTTCTTTCAAAGTACCTTCCCTCTAGAATATGTGGGTCTCCTCCACGTGTCCTTCTAGATCTAATGATCCAAATTCACTTTGCTCTTCATGACTTCGACAAAGATTTCTCTTTTCTCTACCCAAACCTTCTGAAGTTATTTTTCGCAAACTCTCAGATCTGCTGCCACCTCTCTCTCGATAGTCAACATTCAGGATCTACCCCGGCTTCGGAGCTTCGACAATCTTGCACCCCGCTCAACTGAAAAATCCCAGAGAACGATTTCTTTGGATTTCCATATCTCTTGCCACCTATCTCTCCAGATTATGGACAGTCCCACTTGGCTTCGGGACTTCGGCGAGTCCTTACTCATGTGCCCACTTAACACTTATCCATAGTCCGAGACTTGGACTGCTCTCAGCCTTCCACACTTTTTGTAGATACTTTGTGCACGACGACGCTAATCCTTCTGAGCTTTGTCTGGCTCGAATATTTAAGGGTCTCAACCCTTCTACATCCTTCAAAGGATTCTCTGGTGCCCTCCTGGAAATCTCGATGGCCTTCCTTTCGAGATTTGTAAAGTGAAACTACTCTACCTCTGGCGTTCTCCTTGCACCCAACTGGCCTTCAAACGCTCGTCTCTCAACACTTCGTCTAAGTGTTGGCATGGTGCACTCCTTGCACAGGTCTTCCCCCAAAGTGTTCAACAACTTTGTTCACCTTGAGCTTCAAACTACTCAGACCTGAAAGGTCTATGTCTCCTTTGTTTCTCAAAGGGATATATGTGCTTTCTTGGCAACTTCTGCTCAATGCACACTTGTAGAGCTTCTTTCCCTCAGAGTGTTCAGTAACTTTGGGTTTTCCTCAATTCCTCCAACACTTCAGAACGTGTTGTTTCTATGCACACTTGCACCTGCTCAATGCCCTCAAGGAAAAATTCTACAAAGTGTTCAACAACTTTTTTCTATGCTTACTCCTGTGCATACTTTCCTCCAAGCTATTCAACAACCTTGAGTTGAAATTTCTTTGGTGTGCCCTCCTGACACGTTCTACTCTTACTCGAAAGAGTTCATCTACACACTTCTTGCATTGGATCATAGAGTTTCAGCACTTTGTCGTGCACTCCTTGCGCTTAGCATAAAGAACCCAGAACCGTTTAAAAAACTCACAAATAGAGAAATTTTATCCTTACCCTGCAGATGAAAACTAACATATGCCTACAACATGAATTCATACAAACACAAATGACATTCATAAACAAACATCCATCACACATGAATTTGTAAACAGTGAAATATGTTCTTTTGTATTGATATAAGAATGTCAATTACAATGTGTGATCTCAGAATACAACTGAGTCTCGACTCTGAAATCTCCTCTCTTTGGCTTACAATGTTTTTCAATTGATCTTCAGTAGCCTCTACAAGGCATATGTTACAAGGATTTATAAAAGAGGGGCTCGATGAGCCTTCCCTCCAAACTACACTAGTGGTGTCTAATCACCATCAAAATGCCTATCTACTGAGGCATATTACAATGAGTGGAAATCTAGTCCGAATAAGATCTAGATCCCTCCTACCGTCAGCCACTTAAGGCGACCTTATCTACAGCCTGTGTGAAGGCATGATTTGGCTCTTCCAACCTGACAACATTTAATTTCTTTAGTTACATTTAAAATTCGAAGACAAAATGAGAGCCTTGAATGTGCACCAATGTGTTGAATAGCTGGTGCGTACTGAGGTGGAGCGATGCTCCTGCATCAAAAATGAAATTTCAAACTTGTTTAATTCAAAGTGCATATCAAAACTCCATTTACATATGTATTAATTCATTAAAGTTCTAGTGTCAAAGTGCACACAAAATTCTTGAATATCAATGATATAGTCCATCCATTTACTCTAATAGAATTTGGAATATTACTCTCTTGACTTGAGACTTTGTCTTAAATCTCTTAATTCCACATGGAAAGAGGTAATTTCGAAAAACCAAAAAACATGTTTAACACTACCCAAGAATGTGGTAGACTTTAGCACATGGATTGGCTTGAACACTAATTCCTTATGGTAGTTAAGGTTCTTGGACTTTAACCCAAGGGTAATAATAGATCCATGGCCATTGTTTAGTGAGATATTACTATGAATTGATTCAATGATCTTAGTGGGTGATATTACTAAAAGACAATCATCTAAAATATTTTGCAATTTTAAGTACATAAATGATAAAGATCTTTAATCCAAGGATAATAGTAAATCTATCACCATTGTTTAGTGAGATATTACTATGAATTGATTCAATAGTTTTGGTGGGTGATTTTGCTAAAACACAAGCATATAAAACATTTTTCAATCTTAAACACATGAATTCCAAAGAACTTTAACACAAGTGTAATAGTAGATCCATCACCATTATTTAGTGAGGTATTACTATGAATTGATTCAATGGTCTTGGTGGGTGATATTACTAAAACATAAGCATCTAAAACATTTTGCAATCTTAAGCACATGAATGACAAAGAGATTTAACCCAAGGGTAATAGTAGATCCATCGCCATTTTTTAGTGAGATATTACTATGAATTTATTCAATGGTCTTGGTGGGTGATATTACTAAAAGACAAGCATCTAAAACATTTTTCAATCTTAAGCACATGAATGACAAAGAGCTTTAACCCAAGGGTAATAGTAGATCCATCACCATTGTTTAGTGAGATATCACTATGAATTGATTCAATGGTCTTAGTGGGTGATATTACTAAAACAAAAGCATCTAAAACATTTTGCAATCTTAAGCACATGAATGACAAAGAGCTTGCTACATGTCTTCTTCCTCTCTTGGACCCAAAGCAAACGTAGAACTTACACTTTGTACAAATTTGTACTAAAATGGCACTAACCTTAAAGGTTGAATTTGTGGCATAATATGTGAAAGAATCATGCACTACACTATAAAGGAAGAAGAATTTACTGGAAGTCATTTTAGCCAAAATTTCGTTGTTGTTGAATTCAAATGCAAGTACTAATGATGTTGGGAATGTGTCATATTTTTTGGCTTGTTTTGTGTTTTTCGGTCAATAGTTTGTTCGACCCATTATAATCTAATATAGGTTAAGGGATTATGGTTGTAATCTAATTTGGGTTAATAGATTAGGTTTTTAGATGTTGTGGAATACCTAAATATTGTATTATGTATAATCAATTTAATACAATGAAGAAAGAGAGGTGTGACTCTAAGGTTTGTTGGTTTTCCTGGTTAAGGGTTTCCAGGGTAAATCTCTATGTACTATGTGTATGTCATTGTTGTTCTTTATATTTTAATTAAGAATATGTCTACATTGTTTCACTTCAAAGGTTTAATGTTAAGATCCCAAATAATCTGCAAATATACTTCAACAATAAACTAATAATAAACACCAAACCATTCACCAGAACACTCAACACAAGAATGTAGACAAAACCCTTGAGGTAGTGTAACACCATATATTAATCCTTAAGGAAGGATAACACTCCTCAAACAATGTTTGATACATTCACAATATTCTTCATTATGTTTCATTACATTTCTTACACTTCTTTATATAGCTCTCTATATCTCCTAGGAGCCTTCTAGAGAGATTTCTCACATTTATTACATCTAACTACCATAGTGGGCCTTTATTAATATAGTGGACCTAGTCCACCTTACATTAAATGACCACATTCTCATATATTAAATGACTTCCACTAATAATACATAACCACATTCTCATTGGGTACCTCCCTAGGTACCCCATATTACCTCCCTATGTATACTACATTCCATCCCCCTTCACATGTTTCGTCCTCGAAACATGAGAAGAAACCATACAATATAACCGGCTAAGCAATGTAGCCAATTGGTACCAAGTACGACCATCCATCCATCTCAATGGAATTCGAACATGATGTCCATTTGTTGTCTTTCCACCTTGATCTTGCTCTGCATCATGTCGGGGTTTCCATGGGATTATTTCTGTAGCCTGAGCTCTTCTCGTAGTGTCGGTAGTCCTCCATGCACCTCTTAATCAGTTTCCTGTTTGGTGCCCTGCTCATGCATAAATGTGTTGATGCACACGCCCTTGCCTTGATGATTGTTGTGTCTCTATATGATGTGGATGGCGATATACAACAACTGTAGGAATGTGTTCTTTTTTTTTCAAATCTACAACACATTGTGCTTTTGAGTCAAGGACCTCCTTAGCTTCCCTATTGTGTCCTTCCTATGGTTTTGCTTCATCTCCTTCTGTAGACTCTGTCGTTGATTCATCTTCGGACTCAACAATAACTTCTTTGCTGGCCTTCGTGGGCCCATCTTTCTTATTAAGAGACACATCCTGCAATGTGATTTTCTTTTTTTTGTACCACAACTTCAAAAACTTATTTTGCACATTAATATTAATGGTACCCACTGATTCTATCCAAGGATACCCCAAAACAATATCCACTTCATCCATGTCCATAACATAAAAATATGAATGCAACACATATTTATCCATACTAACTTTCAGATCTTTAAAAATTTGAACATTTTTACCCTCAACCTGTGTGCTTTGAATATTCTTTGCAAGAATTTGCAATCTACTAACCAACTAAACATTGATAAAATTTTGTTGGCAACTAGGGTTAATAGAAACAATGACATTTTCTTTATGAATACAACCATGAACTTGTAATATAGATTTTCCATATGAAAATAAACTCTTGGTGATGTCTTTATCCTTACTCTTTGTATGAGACCACTTGTCTAAAAGTATTTTTTCAAGTGCTTACTCAGAAAATGGCATCCACTCAGAATGGTGAAATGATTGCCACCATATGAAAGCATCATCTTTGAAACCCCACTCTACAAAATATTTCCATTGCTCTTTCCATAATGACTTGTGAGATTATATAAATTATTCAATACTAGGACCATCATCTCTTCCAGTGAAAAATATCATGCTTGGAATAAATCTTCAACAAAAATTAGGGTGTAGAAATAACTTACTGCAGAAAATCGCGGCTTTTTCTGAAAGAACCATTAAAAACTATTGAATTTAAAATGCTCACAACTTTACTTCCCAGACTCTATTTCCGCTGATTGTTTTTTTGAAATTGGGTATTTTTCCGAGAGGAATTCAAAT
>SNQJ01S0032669.1:106014-121418 GCA_010110895.2 Picea sitchensis
AAGTGTGCTACCCTCTTTTTCCTATAAAAAGATCTGAAAAAAGAGCAAAACATTCTTCCCTTCTTTGGCCAAGGAAAGTGCTCTGATACCAATTGTTAAGATTCTGAATAATATGCAAATATACTTCAGCAATAAACTAATAATAAACACCAAACCATTCACCAGAGCACTCAACAAAATAATGTAGACAAAACCCTTGAGGTAGGGCAACACCATATATTAATCCTTAAGGAAGGATAACACTCCTCAAGCAATGCTTGATAGATTCACAATATTCTTCACTATGATTCATTAAATTGCTTACACTTCTTTATATAGCTCTATATATCTCCCATGAACCTTCTAGAGAACTTTCTCACATTTATTACATCTAACTACCATAGTGGGCCTAGTCCACCTTACATTGAATGACCACATTCTCATATATTAAATGAATTCCACTAATAATACATAACCACATTCCCATTGGGTACCTCCGTAGGTACCCCATATTACCTCCCTAGGTATACTACATTTAAAAGTTTACATATTAGGAGACATAATTTACTGGTATGGAGAAATATATTTCATCCTCAAATTGGGAGATGATATGTGATACTTTGTGTATAGTGGTCATTCCAATAAAGAGGTTAAAGCGGCATCAAAACTTAAGAAGCTTCCATGGTTGGCCCCAAGGTGCAACCCATAGGCTTTGGTTTTGACTATGATTCTACTTGGGCTTGGCTTGTAGCTTTGATTTGAGATTTAAGCATGGTGCTTAAGCATAGGTGACACATTTTTTGGTTGAGCATATGGTGGAAAACTCACTAAGGAAACAAACACCTTTTTTAAAATCCTATTGACTTGGGAGTCCTCCTCATGGAGCTTGGGCTCAATTTGTGGCTGGTGTGCTAGTAAAATATGGTCTTGGGCCTCTTTTTATATATTATTAAATCAACTTCAATATGCTCTCAAATCTCCCACAAGCCTATTATTCTTCTTATTATTATATATACATTTTTGTTTTATTCTTT
Source organism: Picea sitchensis (assembly GCA_010110895.2). Taxonomy (NCBI): domain Eukaryota; kingdom Viridiplantae; phylum Streptophyta; class Pinopsida; order Pinales; family Pinaceae; genus Picea; species Picea sitchensis. Next base: position 107,028 of record SNQJ01S0032669.1, read on the forward strand.
ATTTATATACGTTTGTTTTCCCCATGGTTTATGTTATTTTAGTAAAATCACAATAAACACATATTCTTCTCCTAAAATGGGTTTTTCATGTTCAATTCCAAAGCCAAAATATAGCTAGATTCATAAACTAGAATTTTCAATGCTTTTATTGTAGCAAATAATTTTAAATCTGCATCATTTGTCTTAAATCTACAATCACTTTAGTATTTTCTTAAAGTAGTTTACACATAGATGAAGGCTCCTTTAGACCTAGAGTTGGATCATAAGTTCTGATACGATATGTAACACCCTAGTTCACACTAACTACCCTAACCCAATTCCTAAATTGAGTTATTGTTTAAACAATAAGTGAATTACAACAAGTGAATTTTGAGCTTTAAATCAACCTGGTTTCATGGCTGCCAAATGTTGGATTTACAACATTTAAACTAACATTTGATTGAAAATCTAACAAGAAAATCAATAGTATATTACTTTCAATTTTGAGCATAAATTCATTGAATACTAACAAGAAAAATACTTCTTTTTCTACTTGAATTTGTTTTGTAGTAGAATAGTCCAACCAGTGGGAAGACGCCTCTGAATTCCTTCTTTTTCCACTTGCCCAGAGTGAATTATAAACATCTCCACCAACTAGGAGCCTAGCTAGATTCATATCTCTAGGAAACCCTTTTTTTTCCTACCCCTCCATGCTTAAGGCTCTAAGAACAACAATTTATAATAGATCTCTAAAAACGATTTTCACAAAAAATATTTCTTTGAAGAGTTTCCGACTTGAAAATTATCCCCTATTACTCAAGCAAAGGTTCAACATCCAATCACCCTCAACACTTCTCCCCCATCTATATTTATCAATTCCTCATGCCCGAGCTTCCTCAACCACCATCATTAATAGGCCAACCACCTCCCCTTTAAGGTCCTAAGGAATAAACATAATAAAATAATAATAATAACAAAAGAAAAATATAGACTCATGTTAACTCATTCATGTATTTGACATTTTCTTTCAATATTAATAATAACTAACTATACTCATATTTTTCATAACACCAACCAACCCAAAAAGTCAATAATGCACATCATGCTTCTGGATATTTATAGTTCTATAATATAATTTTTACAAGTCACCAATCAATTAATTAAATGATTAATAACCTAGTTTAGTATTTAATGCATCAACATAAATATACTAGTACGTGTGAGTGCACTAGGTATGGTTATGTAGCCAGTGTACACATATCTTGTGTGCATACTAATAAACATAAGAGTTAATGCCTCTAATGCACAATTTTCTTATGTCCACAATCACACATGCATGTCAGTGATTCAAATAACACATTATTTGATACATTCATTAGTAAATTCACAATGATTTAATAGACATGCTACATGGATAATTACACAACATTTATCTGAAATGAACTAGGTGAACATTTTAAGAATGGTAAGGAATCTAATTACAAATCCATAGAATTAAAGGATGAAACAACTAGTTCCTATTAGGATCTCGACAAACTTAGAATCACCCAAGAACACCTAATCACCACTACTTTTGTCTTTCATCTTCGATCTCTTCCTCTGCTGCAATATGTTGTAGCATTGACTAAATTAACCCAACTCCAAATATAACCCTAATGTAGACTTAACTTCTCCAGCATGCAACCAAAAATCATCATTACACATATGTGTTTGATAAATGAGGTATATCCACATAGGCCAAACACTTTAAATAAATTTCTCACACAAACATATCAAATATCACTACATCAATGTATTATGTGGTTAAAACCCTTAAGGATGGAAACGGTCCACAACCCCAACCAACATGACCACTTGAAGAAATATATTAATGCAAAAGGAAAATACTTTACATATGATTTTGTCACAATCAATCATCAACAGATGACCCCTCCATGCTCTTTAAATATGGATCATTGACTAATCATATGTTAAACTACGGATCAATATAACCATTAATATCAAGGAGAAGATGAAACATCTGATCACTTTATGTCTAGAACATAATAGTGACCATGTGATTATATAATCACAATGAATACTAAAGAAACACACTTTACCTAGAGATGCATTAGGCCAATTTGATATTAACTAACTCCTAAGTGTCTAAATATCCTAACACCCCCCCGCCCCCCCCTTAAGAACAACTTGGGATAGGGTTGAATGATTTACAAATGTGACACAATAGGAGAAAGAAGGATGCATTAGATCACATGCTCCCTTAATGGTGACTTCTTGAACTCCTAACATAGATCAAAGTTTGAAAAACTTTTCTTTTGAAAGAGACTTCGTGAAAATGTTTGCGACTTGATCATCCATAGGAAAAAGAGCACTTCAAGAATGTGATCATGAATAAGATTTATGATGAAGTACATGTGTAGTTCAATGTGTTTGTTGCACTAATGCTGAACTAGATCTTTGGAGAGTTTGATGGAACTCTAATTGTCACACCGAAGTGTGGTTGGATTTTGTTGTTGGAATACAAACATTGAAAGGATCTATCTTTCAACCACAAGGCTTCTTGACTTGCATTAACTGCTAATCAATAATATGCTTTTGCAAAATAAAGATCAAGGACTTGTTTCTTCTTACAAGCCCAAGAGACAGGTCCAAAAATTATATTGAAATCATAACCTACAATAGACTTCCAATCACCAAGGTTGTCAACCCAATGATGATCAGAGAGACCAACCAAGAAAGGATTCCCCTCTAAATTGTAATATATCCCAAATTAAATTGTAGGTCTTGGATATATTGTTGTATCCTTTTTTCTTCTTTCCAATGGCTCTCATGGGGTGTTTTCATATATCGGGAAACAAGACCAACAACAAAAGAATTATCATAATGGGTATGAGTCAAATACAAAATACTATCAACTAACTAGTAGTATAGAGTGGCTTTTACTTTGGGCATAATATAGGTTGCAAAAAAGTTGAATCCAGGCTGGAAAGAAGTTGAGGTTGATTTATAATATTTCATGAAACTAGTGAATAAGGTCACATGCATACTTCAACTGGGAGAGGGAAATTCCTTCCCAACTTTGCAATACTTTGAGGCCAAGAAAATAGTGCAAATGTCGTAAGTTTTTCATTTAAAATTTCTTTTTAAGGTTTGATTTCACATGGGTTAAAAATTTGGGGTCACTACCAGTGAGAATAATGTCATCAACATAAAGAAAACGTATTATGAGATGGTTACTGACTTTCTTGGTATAGACATTGGGGTCAAAATGACATTTAGCAAAGATGGTGTTAAGAAGAAAGCTATCCATTTTAGCATACACATCTTGAGGATATTGCTTAAGGCCATAGAGAGATTTCTTAAGGCGAAGAACAAGGATAGAGACATTTTGAATATATCTAGGAGGTTGTTCCATGAAAATTTCTTCTTGCAAATCTCTATGCAAGAAGGGAGATTTAACATCCATTTGATGGACCTCCCATTTAAATGAAGTGGAAAGGAATAGAACAAGGTAGAAATAATTCATTTTGGCTATGAGGGAAAATGTTTCCTTATATTTGATCCCTTCTACTTGAGAAAATCATTCAACAACAAATTAGGTCTTATGTCTTTCAACACTTCCATCTAGTGCATACTTATTTCTATACACCCATTTACATCTAACAAGTTTTGTTCCTTTCAAAAGAGGTACAAGATCCCAAGTATGATTTTCCATTAAGGAATAATATTCTTCAATCATTGTTACATCCCAATTTGGATGGCTAGAAGCTTCTGTGAATGTTTTTTTATCACGAGTCTCTAAAACTTGAGCCAAAATAGAGGAGGTTTGTTGGATCTATGAACATTTATGAAGTCGATTTGAAGGATCACCGATAAGGTCACCAACCACTTCTTCTATTGTATGGAATGATCTAGGAGGTTTTGGTGCTAGTGTACATTAATGTTCAATGGAATCAACTAGAGGAATGTGATCAAGTGGAGGTGTTGTTTCATCCTCATTGTTGTCATTTAAAGAAGAAACTAGAATATGATCATTAGTAGAAAAATTGGGAATAGAAGATGGCACAATCTTCAAAGATGAGTCACAAATGTCGAATTAGGCTCGCAAGATGAGATACCTTCATCAAAATTAGCATCTCTCCTAATAACAATTTCATTGGAATTAGGTTGAAGAAGTCTATAACCTTTTAAATTTTCAGAATAACCAACAAAAATGGACTTCTCACTCTTAGGCTATAATGCTTTCCTTTTCTCATTAGGAATGTGAGCCCATGCTTCACTACCAAACACATGAAAGTGGCTTACATTTGGGTTAATTTTACTCCATACTTCTTCCGGTGTTATATCTTTTAAATCCTTTGTGGGATTGTGATTTACTATGTAATTTGCACTACTAATGGATTCCACCAAAAAATGAGGATTTAATCCCTTAGATCGGATCATACAATTTTCCATTTCCTTTAATGTGTGATTCTTTCTCTTAGCAACACCGTTTTGTTGTGGTGTACATGGAATATTGTGTTGCATGTAAATTCCCTATGTAGTGCAATAATTTGTAAATTTGTCCTTAACATATTTTCCTCCATTATCTATTCTTAACTTCTAAAGTTGATGTCTAGATTTTTTTTCTACAAGGGCCTTGTAGGAAAAAAACATGTCTAAAAATTCATTCTTAAGTTTTAAGAAATAAACCCAAGTGCATCTGGAGAAGTCATCCATGAATGTTAAGAAGTACTTGAAGCCAAAGAAAGAAGAAAAAGAAACACACTGCACAAATCACTATGATCAAGTTGTAAGGGGTCGATGCATGCTAAGAGGCAGGTTTATCAAAATTGTCATGTTGATCTTTGTTGAGAACACAACCAGAACAAACATCATCTTTGCAAGAATGAGAGGAGGACCAATCACCATATTTTGATTGCATAGTTGTTGTATTGGGAAATATTTTATATGACCAAACCGCTCATGCTAAAGTTTTATCAAGTCATCATTGTGAGTAATAGAAATTGATGCAAGAGATAATCACCCAAATTTGTCAAATCTGTAGAAATTGGTAATACCATCAACAATTCCAATTCCAATTTTTTAAATCCTTGATGACAACTTGGTGAGGTGAAATTTATATTATTTTTCCTTCACATGAATGAGTGATTTGATACACTAATCGAAGGTTGCAGGAAAGACTGGGAACAAATAATACATCATTAAATGACAACCATCATCTAGCTTAACTATTCTCGGCCTTACAATAATAAGAGATCTATCATCACCAACAAATATTTATTCGGTGTTAAATTTATTAAGAGCAAAAAATATGGGTTTATCCTTAATCATATGTTAAGATTCTTCAAAATCAAGAAGCCACTCATTAGAAGAAGAAGTAGATGTTGCATTAAAGGAAAAACTAGAAGTAGAAAGTGCATCTCCATGAGAAGAATAATTAGAAGAAAAAGAATCAAGATTGATGTTTTTCTTATTCATTGTTGCTTCCAAGGATTCCATCTTATTGAAACATTTAGACTCCAAGTGACCATATTTTCCACAAAAATTGCAATGTCTCTTAGTCTTCTTGTTTTTTTTTTAGTTCCTTTATCACCATTGGGAGTAGGAGTTGGATCAGAGGGTTTGGGACCCTTGTTTTGTTTGTTGTTGTGAGGATGTTTCTTCTTTGGATTCTTGGCTTTATCCTTCTGTTGTACCACTAATGCTTTGCTAGATGTACATGTAGTTCTTATCACTCCAAGATGTGAGAGCTTATCTTATTCTTCAATCAAAGAATCACAAAAAGCTTCAAGAGAGGGTATTTTGTAAGTAAACCCTTATATAATAATAATTACTTTGGTGGAGTGAAAAGTAGATAAAAAAACATAATAGGCAATGCCAAGCTTAGCAAGAATAACAAATACAAGTTTGTCAATTGTCTTGATTATATTACATTTTTCAACTAAAACTCTAAGTGTTTTGAACTTATATAGAAAATATTCATTGCAAGAGAAATCACTGGGATTTAAAGCAATTAATTGGTTTTTGAGTCGGTGGGATCAAATATCATTATGTTTACCAAAACATAGTATACAACTTTTTCCATGCTACATCTAGGGTCTCAATTCCTTGAAGGTGACACTAAAGATCATTGGAGATGGACATTCTTATTAATCCACATGCTTCATTATTTTTATCGTCCCATTTGGTTTTCTTGAATACATTAAGAGGGACAATTGTGTTCCTAAGGTAACCTTATAAAGTACTCCACTTCATAGTATATCCTCCATACTAGATTTCCATGAGAAGTAGTTTGAACTAGTAAGTAGGAGATCACTTGGAGTAGCTATAGTATAATATGTAGGTAAGATGATTTCAAAAGTAGAGATTGATTTTCCTAATAGAAAACTCTAAAAAAATAGGCAATTTAAAAAAATGGCACTGAAAATTGTGTCTAGAACTAAAGAACCAAGGTGCCATAAAGATGAATCAGGGTGCCACAAGGCAAGTAGAGGTTGATTAACATGGCGATGGGTGCACAATGAGGTTGTTGAGTGAAAAAAACTCATTTCTTCTATAACTTTCCCTATAACCTCATTTTTACAAATAAGATATTTTTATAATGTAAGTGAGCCGCTTTTATAAAATAAGTGAAAAATCACTTTTACAATGAAGTTGATTTACAAATTAAAGTTGCATGAAATAAGTAAGTTAAAAAAAAATTAAAGCTACTTTATGAGTGATTCACTTTTATAATTTAAGTGAAATGCAATTTACAATAAAGTTATGTGATAACTTAAAGTTGCATGATTTTTTTTCAAAAAATAACTTAATGAAAAAATGACTTGAACTCAAGACTTCTAATTTAATAAATTAACGAAATGAGTTAATAGAAAATATATAACAAATGTTAGGAATTTATTTAATTTTTTAACTCGTTTCCTTGAAGTGTGTGCTTACTCCCGAAACCTTTGTTTTTTCTAGCAAAAAAACTTCAATACATATGTATACAAAAACAACCAAAATTTTCAAAGAAACAAATCCATAACTTTAAAAGTTTGAGGTTAGATCTCGGTTAGTCTACCTGAAAAATGCAAGTTTTCTCTATGTTTATGATTTGGTAATATCATAGAAAGCACAAGGAAAAGGTCCTATGCAGAAAAGAAAACACTTTTCGTTCTATTTTGATTTGTTGAGATGACACAAGGTGCATCGAGAAGAGCATACACAAACTAGGAAGGAAGCAAACCATAAATAAAAACAAACTAAAAGATTAAAACTAAATGAAAAAGATTTAAAAAATCGTAATGAAATTTTATACCTTTGGATTTGATAAAAATGGTCTTATCTTGGGAAAAAATAAACTTTTTCAAGTGAAATGATAATGGTTTCCAACTAAAAATAACACTTCAAACAAATTGGAATAGTTCTCTCAGCCCAAAAATAGCAGAATCCAAAATTTCTTCGATGTATTTAGTGACAACGGTTGAAGATCTTGAGCAACAACGAGATCGTATCTTCATGGAGGCTTTAATACCATGTTCAATAAATAGGGTACATCCACATAGGTTGAACGCATTAAGGAAACCACTCACACAAATAGATCAAAGATCAATACACCAATGTATCATGTGATTAAAGCACGTAAAGAAGGAAATAGTCCACAACACCAACCAATGCGACCACTTGAGGCAATATATTAATACAAAAATAAAATAACTTACATATGAGTTTCTCACAATTGATCATCAACAAATGACCATCCATGATTTTTAAATAGAGATCATGGACCAAGTGGGTTTTAAGCCACATATCAATATAGTCATTAGTATCAAGGAGAATATGACCCATGGATCACTTAAAACACAATTTTGATTGTTAGATTTAATATTACAAATTGACACTAAATAAACACACTTTACCCAAAGACACGTTAGACTAAGTTGATCTTAGCTAACTCCTAAGTGTGTAAATATCATAAGAACATCTAGGGGAGTGTGGATAATACAACCCTCTCGGGACTCTAGGTTTCGAAGGATACACGATGGGAAACACCTCTACCTCTCTTGATAGAACTAGAGTCAACACCCTAACAACAATCCATACTATGAAATTATTGTTCTCAAAGCCACATTATCAAATAACCACTTTGGAAAGTTGTGTGTCTTGTTAAAACCACACTTACCCACAAATCATAATAGTGTTTAAAATCATAAATTAACTCATAAGTAAAAAATATAGTATACCACTATCTTCCTTATGTCTAAAACATCCAGGTTAGCTCAACACTACAACTATTTGGCTATTACATAGCCTATTAACATGTAAGTTAGCTCACCAACAATTGATATCCATGCATATATATAACAAATTCCATGTGATAAGACACATTATGTATTGGTGTTCAAATAAGAAATGTATGTTTATTTACATCATGCTTCATAGCTATTATACATTCACAAAATAAATTTGAACTATTATCCACATATTGAAATTTAACATTTTAATTACATCTTCAAATTGAATCACGTAACTATAGTTATCATAAACATACAATGGTAAAATCATATATTGTCAACACATAAATAGGTCCAGACATCCACATAAAAAATGTCTTTATCGATCTAGTTGAATCCAATAGATACTTACCAAATGAAATACTCAAATAATCCATAATATAGTTATAGCTTCCTAATGCCAAAATGTGGGGTGTTACACTTATTATAATAGATCAAACATGTATGCCACTTATTCAAATCTAGGATAGCTCTATCCCAATGATAATGGTCCTTCTCTATAAAGTCCTATAACTTCCATTTCTAAAGATGAAGGCCATCCACCCTTTTCCTAGAATGTGGAAGCTAAGAGCATACCCTAATTGTTGCTTCCATACATTTTTTACCAAAACAAATAGAGTTTTGTTTGAGATTGTTCTTCCATGAAACATCTTGATTAGCGTTGTCTCTAGCTAAATCCCTATGTGCTTAACCACCACATCCTTTCTCGAGATGAACTTCATCTTTTCTTTCAGTTGTTTGAGACAACTTCTATTCTTCCCTTTTGGTTTAGACGTTACTATATGTTACTTCCTCCTTCAAATCACCTCCTGCTAGTTCCTTTACCAACAAAATCTGAAAACCCTATGCTAAATAGTTACAATAAAATAGAGTTCCAAGTATAAATTACCAAAACTATCCTTAACACCTTTCTTGTGTTCCTTTGGATTCTCAACATATGGATGGAAGCTACCTAAACCACACCGTCACAGTGCCCGAGTTAGAAGAGCCTTGTCCTTATGAGCTAGCCCACATCTAGAGCTTCCTAAATTAGAATGCAAATGGCTTGGAGGAAGAGTCTTACAAGGTGAAAATTCTCAGTTTGATCTCCCACCTTTGATAATGATTTCTTCAAATGCTCATATCGAACCATCATTGATATTGTTTCATTTTGATAGATGCAGTGGCATTATCTTCTCATGATGTCTTTCTAGTGTTGTAATAATGCTAGATGGAATTAGGGGAAATTTGAGGTCTAAAATGAGCCTCCTAAGGAAAATAGTAAATAATAATTAAAATGATAAAATGAAAGTTATGAATTTTCAAAGGGAAAGAAAGAAAACTACAATTTTTAATCATATGTTTGACTTGTCTCCTTAAATGTTTAATCAAATTTCAATTGTAGGCACTCGTTGGATGCAAAATTAATTTTTTCATCCAACGAGTACCCAATATGCATACTTTTGATAAATCCACAATGAGATAAACTGGAAAAACATGAAAAAAGTGTGTTTCACACTCTGCATACTTTTGATAGACCCATAGTGAGATAAAATGGAAATACATGAAAAAACATGTTTTTTGAAACACGCATTTTCATGTATTTTTAGTTTATCTCACTGTGGGTCTATCAAAAGTATTCATAGTGGGTTCTCATTGGATGAAGAATTTAATTCTGCATCCAATGAGTGCTTACAATTGAAATTTGAGTAAACCTATAAGGATATAAGTCGAAAATACGATGAAAAAGAGCAATTTTCATCCTTTCCCTCCCAAAATATTTACCCTTATGGTTGACATCATCATTTTGAATCCTATTGGTTTTTTTAAAGTTAATTTTGAAAGTATAGTTTTTTTTTTAGTCCCATTTTTTACCTTAAAATTCCCCTAATTCTTCCAAGATCTTTGAGTAAATTTATGGTTTGGCACAATCCCTTATTTGAAGATGATTATATCGTCATCCTCCTTGATGAGACAATATTGATTCAATAGGGCTTCCAAACCTCAAGCTTCCAAACTTTGGATAAATGAAACTTGGATTCCCCCACAAGCTTCTATCTCTTCCTCTCATAATACAATGCTAGCCCTCGGGCTTTCATAGAACCTATCCCCCTCACAACAAAGTGCATCAGTACTTCTTCCCTCCCATTTCCTTAAAAAATCTTCTTGAGAGATAAAAATAGAATCCACTACCAAGGCCTTTAGTGGATCTATAGAATAATTCACCATATCTTCTTCCTTCACTAGAAACTCCCGTCCCTTAGTCTCTTTATGTCATATTTTCTATTTATAATTATTATTCATATAATATATTATAAACCATTAATATAATAGCATATCATATGACGAAATTTTGTTTCACATTGAAATAGATTTCAATCTAATTGTAAACTAGTAAAAAATGGAAGCGAAGGTCAAGCTTCCACATCAGCTAGGGTTTCCCTAGTCATTGTTTCTTCACCTCTATGATTAGGAGAAGCCGAGAGTAGTCACTGACACACGTCGACTACAAATCATTTTGGTGGAAGAAGATTGAGGCCCTGCATAGGGATTTGGTGTCCCTGACCTCAAACTATCTAGATTTGATTTTCCCAACCAATGCCTTCCAGAATCCACCCATTGTTGAACAAATGTCGTGGGTGAGAAAACGAGCTAGTCTCTATGCATGTGCGCTAGTTGGAGTTGTATTTTCATTGATATGTTGTTTTTTGGGTGGAATTTCTTATCTATTTGGTTTCTTTCCTCTTGAGGTTCAATCATAGGTGAATCTTGCAATGAATCTAAGTTAGTTTGGACCCTAACACCAAGCAATCATCCCAACCACAACAACTTCACTTTGTTAAAAGGTTGGATGTCATTCCCCATCTAGATCTCTTGTCCTTAGAGCTAAGAAAGAAATACCCATTCTGTTTGAGAGGGATTTGGTTGGTAATTTTATAGGCCTATGGACCAATCTAAAAGCTATGGACATATGGGTAGCAAAACATTGGGCTCCAAAAATTAATAGTCAGGTTTTTTCATTTGCCTCTAAACGAGGGTAAATTATCTTTCCTTTTTGAATTAAGGAAGCACAAGATCTAATATTTAGATCGGGGTTGTACTTCATGGGTTACAAGGGAATGTACTTGTCTCCATGGACCTTAGATTTCAACCCAAACAGGAAATTACTACAGCTCCTGTTTAGGTGAGACTATCTCTCCTCCCACTAATTTTCTAGGATGATAGCTCACTTAGAGTGATTGGGAATAAATTGGGTTGTTACATTGATCGTGCAGATCCAAAAGGGAATTTATATTCCTATGCAAGAATATGTGTCGAGGTTGATCTAGAGAAGGGGCTTACTGAATCTCTACAAATAAATCTCGATGAGTGGAGTCACCAACAAGCATATTCCATTTAAATGCATGGCATGTCATGCCTATGGAAATTTTGCTAAAAACTACTAAAAAATTCAAGCATAACAACCTTCTTCAATGCAGTAGGTAAAGTAGCAGTCAAGGAAGGAACTAGAGTTCAAGACGATCTTGAATAGAGAAAGGAATTTCCAGAAAAATGGGCCATCCAATCCAAATCCATCACAAGAGGGTCCACCTTCTTCAAGCATAAACAAATATGAAGTACTCTTGAATCTAGAGGAAAAATAAAATCCAAAAAATGTAGAGGAAATAGTAAATCCAAAAAATATAGAGAAGGAGGTCAAAGAGGAGCAAGTAGCGGATCTTAATGATTCAACTCACCCAAATAATGTCTTCAATCCATCCCTTGAAGATTCAGATCCCAATGCACAAGAAGAAGAGGAGGCCGATGAAGAGGAAAACAAAGAAGACTTAAAAGAGGTCGAGGAGGAAAACGAGGAAGCAAAGGAATTAGAGGAAGAGGAAATGGATTCATCTTAGGAAGTGAAAAAAGAGGTGGAACTAGAAGTGCAGGTTCAACCTAAGCCTTCTAAATTCTTTGTCGAAGTTCTTAAGAAGGCATCAAATCCCTCTCACCCCTTTCAATTTGGGGAAGAAAATCCAACCAAGACCAGAGAACACATGAAATAGAAATGAATATTCAACATGGGTGTTTCTTCTATGTTAATTATGCATTGTTTTTTGAGTTTTTCTTTGTAACTAGTTTGTGAGAATTTATCCATGGATTCAAGAAAGTAATATAAAAAGTTCCAATATCTTATGTAAGAAAATTCTTTTCGATAAGAAGATATTATGCTTAGTCATTTCTAAAGCTCTTAAGAATGATGTATAAATGTTGTTTAGCTCTGCTACAACTTCTTTTTGACTAATACAATTCTTTCACAGCTTTTTTTTTCTTTTTGGCTTCACATTAATACTTAACAATTATTAAGAGGACATACTTGAACCAATAATGTACCATTAAAATGAAAGAAAGAAAAAAAATTAACAATTATCATTTTCTATGATCTTTAGATTAATAGAAGGACATGAATTGACATCTTTAGATTAATAGAAGGATATGGATTGACATCGATGTTTGCAAATATCATTTACTACGATTTTCAAAATGATATTCAAATTATTAAGGATTTTTCACTTAAATTCTTCCTCTTTATGTTTAGAGTGGTTTTAATTATAGTTTTTTATGGTCACATAGATGTGTTTTAGAAGGCTAATTATACTCTTCCAAACGCAACATGTAGCTAGCTAACGTGTTCATTCTTCTCCCAGAGGCATTGTCCCAACTTCCATATATAACCATAGATCTTTCCATTTGATGGTTGCATTTGCAAGGGTAAGTATCCCTAGCTCTTTGTCCCTATTGGGCCATAAAATTATTGAGCCCATTCAAAGTCTCAAATGGGTTTCTAAGCTTATCCATCTCAAATGATTTTGAATTTTTTATGTGTGTGCCAACTTTTCTCTACATTGATAACTTTGTTATCCTTGGATAAACAAGTAGAATGGATTGAAGGAAAAATTGGATGCACAAAGGTAACAGACCTTGTTCCCCTCTGTGATTATAAAAGGCATGACCACATTTGCTGAGAACTTTGTAAAAATTCTAAAAACCATATAATAATTTATAATAATATAGTTGTTTGTTTAATATTTGTCTCTTATATGAAAGAGAAAAAATAAAAAAAATTAATTGTTGTGAAATACATATATTTATGTTGAGAATATGTTGTTGAATTGTGGTTTAATGATAACTTGGAGCGGTTGTTGTGATCAATATTTAGTTTTAATTTTTGATAGGAATGCTCCTCTTTATATGGAGTTTACTAGTTGTGGTTATGGTTATAGTCTTTGGACATTTGGATGTGAACCACCCTTGTTAAATAGGTCAATTATATTGATTTGTGCACTCCTATGTTATCTTGTAAGTAATGTTGGTTGGAATTAATGTAATTGGTGTTGGCTTAGTACCAACAACTTCACTCATAGCTACTATAATTGCATGGGGTGGAGACAAGATTTTCCCAAAGGTTTATTGTCCAAATAAAATACACAACTTTCCTTTAACAAAAAAAGGGATATTGGGTCCCTAAAAAATGTTGTTCATGAATTCTTTTATCAATATCACTTGTCTTAACAAAGTACTCATCCACCTACCCTTGTAGTATGAGTTTAATTGATATGGAAATTGTGTCCCAATTCCTCTTTTCAATACACCAACCAATTATTGTTGGTTATACATCTTGAATCTCTCATTGACAATGTGATCAACTTCTTTCATGTCAACCAACCACACATCCTCTTTCCATAGCTATTTCATATCACCCACATCAAATAACATTGAAAATGACATACCCAAGAATCTCTCCATGCAATTTGAACCCATCACTTTGGCATTGTTTTCTTATAGACAATCAACATTTTGATCCTCACCAATGCCAACCCAATTCCAGGTATTTTCAATCCAAATCTACGATTTTCTTAATTCATGGAATTTTTAGTGGATTGATTCCACAACTAAAGCAACGAATGCCTTGGGTCTAGTTTGAATCCCTTGTTGGTTGTTTATTGTACCCATCTCTCTAGACCTTCAAACCCCACTAATGCCTCGTAAGATCCCAACTATCACTTATTCTACTCACGATCTTTGACATGATAAACACAACCACAAATTCCTAATGATGCCTTGCTCTGCTCTTCTTCTAAAGACGATTCTTTGATCGTTTCAACCAACCAAT
>SNQJ01S0032670.1:31930-52846 GCA_010110895.2 Picea sitchensis
GATCCTTGGAAGTGTAAAAACATGCTGAATTGTTCTCAATATAATCATTAAACACTAATCATACGTACCTAGTGTCAATCATACCATTTTAGCATAAGATTCTTCAAAAAGCTCCTTCAAAACGTGAAAAACACATATGTACATTGGGCAAAAAGTGTCTAATAACTGTCATAAATTGATCATATCTCGGGCCCAATAGGTACCACTTAGAGTAGTACAACATGATGCCACACATGTACATGAAATTTCACTTCCATGTACCCTCGAGAATATAAGAATTCCTTTATGTATCCTAAAACTAGTCTTAGATCAATCCCTCGACCATCTAACTGTTATAGTGGCACCGAGAAAAACACTCAGGAAGAATACTCTCACGTACCTAGGTAATCGAGTAGTATGACTCAGGGTACAATCGACCCTCCTTAGTTAGAGCCATGAGACATTGGACCAAGTACTATTATTGGACCCTACAAGTATATAAAAGAGCTATAGCACAAGGCATTCCCTTGTCCTTAGGAACCTTCAAGACCCTACTCCTTACTTTCAATCCATAAATGGTGTTGAAATTTTGCACATTCTATCTTTGGAAATCATGTTTCCTGCATCCGGGATGCGAAATTACTACACAATCTTCAATATTTATTATTTGGGAATTATGTTAGTGCAATATTATTCATCTAGGCGTATAACTCCATTGAAGTTAAAAGAATAAAAAAGTGTAAATTGGTCCACCAACACCCTTATTTGGGACCTATCTCAATAGATTCCTTGCTTCACATTGATTGTAGTGATACCCCTCTTTTATAAGCCTTTTTTGTGTGGACCCACCCACCCTATTCTTTCCCTCCTATCTCCCTTGGTCTAGAAAGCCACATTGTTCACATTCATACAACTCTCTAGTAATAATTTTGTGTGTGGACCCAACTGGCCCCTTCTACTGCTCACTTATCCCTCTTACTTGTGCACCCTCCCCAGATGGTAACCCACAACCAAGAATATGGAAACCGCATTACTTCCTTAGAAGAATCCTATGCCAACTTATAGACCCAATTCAAAGTAACTCAAATCAATAACAGTCAAAATTTTAATCAAGTTTATTCCCAACTTGCTACCATTAATTCCAAGCTAGTAGGACTTGAAAACCCCCCTGCCTAGATGCCAACCTTGTAAGCATTTATTGATAAACTTAGGGGCCTTGACTCCTAGGAACAACCTTTACACCAAGAGGGAGTTGAATCATCACATTCCATGGATCTTCATTCTAAATCCTTTGTTGATCTGGATTATATTGAGAACGAAATGGAACACACATAGAAATATAGAGAGTACAACAATACAATGAAACTCAACTTCTATTAATGAATAAAATAATAGAGTATTATAGAACACAAACTGGCTAGAATGGTGGTATCTTATTTATGAAGAGAAAGAGATGTTGGCTATGCTCATTCACAAAAATATGAATACAAAGAGGTCAAAAAGGGAATTTTATCATGAATCCTAAAAAATAAAGCGGAAAAAACTCTAACCCTAGAATATGAAACACCAAAAGTATTGCGGGCACTGAGGTGGTTAGTTGATATGTCAACTTCCCGGGGCCACAATGTTTGCATACTAACTTCGTTTTGGGTGCACGATCACTCAGTGGAAAGAAATATCCGAGGACTACAACTTTTTTCTAGGGATAGGGAATGTTGTTAGCAACCCTTGGCCCCCTAAATGTCCAAAAATCCATTTAGGGCCTCAAAACGGCCCAAGAAGTTTTGGACTTGAAAAATCGTAGAAAAACTACCAAGAAGATAGAGAACCATTGAGTCGGTAGAAGAGGTGGGTGGAAACTGATATACAACTGGATCAATTTTGATGCAGACCTATCTGTCCTCAGGCTGAGATCCTCCCACAGGATCGTTTTATACGCCCCTTGAGCCAGATCGGCTCTTTTGATTCTCACTGGAATACGCAAAAATTTTCGATTCACAGGTCCCTTTTTGGCAACTCGCAATCTCGCGAGTTCGCGAATCGTGAATCCCGACTCTTCCTTCTCAAATCCATGATACCCGAGATTGTGAAATGATTAAGGCTCCTTCTCCGTCAGCACCTTCCCCGCGTGACCGTCGGCTAGGCTAAGCACTAGCACCTCTCGCCTTTCGCGCCTTCGCGAGTTTAAAGGTCCAAATCTGACACCTTTCTTTCCCGAACCCCCGAGAGACGATATTTGACTTTTCTCCTCTCGTTCTCGCTACTTGCGACTTCGCGGGTTGAAGGCTCGAGCTTCCATTCCCTTATCTCCCGAGTCCCCAAGATGCGAGAGGTCAACGGGGTGTTGACTCCTCCAGATGTGTGACGTGTGTCTGCCGGTCCACTTTCTGGCCCCACCTTGCGGTTCTGCCACGTGTCTCTTAGGTGCAACCTCGACACTTCGCGGCTTCGCTTCTCGCAGCTTCGAGCGCCCAAATTTCGGTCTCTCACCTGGTGAATCTCTGAGTTCACGAGATCCTCTGATCTTTTCCACCTGTCCTCCTCTAATGGACTGCTTAGATTACTTCATAACTTAGCGAGTCCTGATGTTAAACTTCCGACTCTCCAACTCGTGAAACCCTGAAATGGTCAACAAAGTCTGACTTCTGTGTTGGCGAGCATGACACCAGTTCACTCTCAGATGGACGGTCCTGATCACGTCGCAGCTTTGCCACTCGTGAAGTTGAATGACCTCCCTTCCTGACCTCCGATGTCCGAGTCCCCGATATGGGTGATCTCGCGACACGTGTCCTTCTTCCGACGAACGACTTAGATTTCTTCACTGTCTCGAGACTTCGCACCTCGCGAGTTTTGATGCAAAGACTTTGACCTTTCAACCTGTGAATCCTCGAGACCCGATTCCATGAGTGATCCAACGACCGATTTCTCCCGAGTTTTATGCTCGACGAATGCTTCTGTAACCTTCTCACTCCTCTGCAAGATCGGACGGCTTCCGAGACCTCGTGAATTCTCCATGGAGAACTCCGATTGTCAATTTCCTCCTTGGTGATTTCTATGAAATGAACACGATGTTCTCTTACGGAATTTGTCCTCTTTTGAACACTTTCGCTACCCCTCCTTCTGAAAATTCAAGGCACTAAACTTCTTGAGCTTGATTGAAAAATTCCCAAGTCCCTTGGGGAAAATTCTTGCGCGCACTCCTTGCGGCAATTCCTCAATACTTCCAAGTATCGAACTTTTAGACTCTGCACACTCTCCACGACAACAGTCTTCCAACAACTTCGCTTAGTTGGCAAACACTGAGACTTCACTCGGCCTGCGCACTCCTTGCACGACTCCTATGCTTGACTTGCACTTCTGCGAGAATGAGAACAATGTTATCTCTCCTAAGATTTCAGGGATGAACTCTGACTTCTGTCAATGCACACCTTGCAGACAATTTCACTGCACTCCTTGTAGGAAAACTCTTGCTCAGATAGAGAAACAATTGAAACTCATTCTTTACTCTCTCTTAGACTTCAAACACAAAGCATTGAATCATATACACAACATATAAAGAAAATGTAAAACAGAAAGTAAACATCCATGAGAAAAACATTCACAATGCATACACAAAGAACAAATACGACACCATGAATTTGAATCGAAGCTCTTTCTATTAATTCAAATCTCTATACATGGGTGTTTTCAACTACAACTCTCTGCTCTCTCCTCTACGAGTCTATGCTCATAATGATGCTTATCTTGCTAATGTTACAATGATACAAGTGAGGGTGTCTATATCCGTTTTCCCTCCGGCTCCTAAAACTGTCTAATCTGAGAATTCAAAGCTACCTACTAACATTAACTAACATAAATTCCTTCTTAGTCCTTCAGACGAGAGAGGGACGCTCAAGGTCTGATTACAAATCAAGAAGTACGCCTCTCCTTAACTATTACATTTACGTTTGGCGCATCCATCTTCAAAAACATTCAAACAATTTTATCATGTGCCAAAATGCGTTGGCGCCTGCCCCACGCTCGCTTGACGTTGGCGATGCTCCTGCATCAAATTCTCCCCCCTTAGGAAGCAATGGTCTCCATTGCATCAATTTCCCTCATCAAATGGGGAAAATTTTGTTAAATTTGGCCCATGGTGAGCCACTTCCCTTGGTGAAGAAGTTGCCCTACTTTAATGACCATGTCACCACCCCACCAATCCCATTCTTTCCTCTCCTCCTCTCGAGGTCCATAAATTAACAAGGGAAAAGAAAGGTCGAATTACAACTTAAAGGCCTTTGCTACAATTGTGATGAAAAATACTTTCCGGGGCATAAATGTAGGGAGAAAAAACTTTTTATGGCCATTTCGAAGGACCGTTTCGAAGATGATGGTGATGCTTCCCCTCCATAATCATTTCCTCGACTAGAAGATAATAGTCCTCTCTCTGATCAACATGATGTGGAACCCATAATCTCTCTATATTATCTAACCGATATTTCAAATCCCCAAACTCTTAAATTAATTGGCTATATCAAACATTGTAAGGTCGTTATCCTCATTGACAGTGGACACACCCATAAATTTATTCACTGCAAAGTTTCTCAAGAGACCCATTTCTATATCCATGTAGTAAACAACTTTTAGATCACAATTTCTAATGGAGGTTCCATGAAATGTGGGGGTCACTGTGCAAATGCACACTTTCAAATTGGTGATTATTCTTTGAAATCCCACACGTTTTCCATTGAAATGGGGGACCATGACATTTTTCTAGGTGTTGAATGGTTACACACTCTAGACCCCATCACCATGGGTTTCAAGGAATTATACATGAGCTTCTAGTAGGATGGGCATCACTACACTTTCCAAGGCATCACGACAGGTTCACCCAAGATCGTCAGTTCACACCTTATGGAAAATCTCCTCAAAAAGGGCCATTCTAGAATTATTGCCCAGTTCCATGCTATTCAAGCCTTTGAGAATTCTTCCCAAACCATTCATCCTAAAATGAAACTTATCTTATCCAAACACCACTCAATTTTTGAAAACCCCCAAGGCCTCCCACCTTCCCATGGTGCCCATGATCATTCCATTCCACTCATACATGGTAGTCTTCCACCCAATGTTCACCCTTATCACCACCCATTCTTTCTGAAAAATGAGATTCAAAAAATTGTTAGCTACAGGTGGCACCTTCCCTATTACTATCCCTTATTCATCTCCCATTGTCATGGTACTAAAAAAATAAGGCACTTGGCGCATGTGCCCTGATTTTTGTGCTCGCAACAAAATTACCACCAAGGATAAATTTCCCATTCCAATCATTGATGACCTTTGGACGAAATAACTAGTGCTCAATTTTTTTACCAAACTTGATCTTCATTCCAACTATCACTAGATTCGTATGAAGGAGGATAATATTCCCAAGGCTACCTTTCGTACTCATGAAGGCCATTATGAGTTCTTGATCACGCCCTTTATCCCATGTAAAGCACCATCAACCTTCCAAAGTCTCATGAATCACATATTTTGACAATTTTTATGTCATTTTGTCCTTGTATTTTTTGATGACATCCTCATTTACAACAAAACTTGGCAATCATGTCATACCCATGTGGAACGGGTATTACAACTACTTTCTCATCATTAACTCTTTCTCAAAAGGTCCAAATGTGCCTTTGGGGCCACATAAGTGGAATACTTTGGAAATATTTTTAGTAAGGATGGTGTCCAAGTGGATCCCAAGAAAATCAAAGCTATGAAGGATTGAACCTGCCCTAAGACTCTTAAAAGTTTATGAGAGTTCCTTGGTTTAACCAAATACTATGATAAGTTCATCCAAAACTATGGAAAAATTATAGCCCTATTCACGCTCTTACTTAAGAAAAATGCTTTTAGTTGGAATGTGGCCACCGATCAAGCCTTCCAAGATTTGAAATATGCTATGTGTACCACTCCAATACTGGCTATTCCTGACTTCACAAAGAATTTTGTTTTGAAGTGTGACACCTCAGAGAAAGGCATTGGTGCAATTGTCATGCAAGAGGGTAGACCATTGATCTTTACTAGTAAGCAACGTTTTGAGATACACTTGGGAAAATCAACATATGCAAAATAAATGTTGTCCATTTCGCATGCAGTGAACATATGACATCCTTACTTGCTTGGGAAACACTTCCATATTAAAAATAATCATCATAGCCTCAAATATTTTTTGGAGCAACGAATTTCATCCGCCAATCAACATAAACAAAAATGTTCGGCTATGATTATGAGATATTTGATAAGAATAACAAAGAGAATGTGGTAGCTAATGCTCTTTCCAGAAAATATGAAGAGGAAGGATCCATGTTTTTACTCTCCTTGATTGTAGCCGATTAGTTGTATGTAGTTCACCATGAATGGGTCCATGATTCCAAAATTTATAGCCTAATCCATCAACTACAACACGATTCTAATGCATCTCTTGGATACACTTGGAAAAATGAAGAGCTTTGCTATAAAGGCTGCTTGTATTTTATCAAACAATCCAATTTTAATCCACTATGTTTTCTAAACTCCATTCCTTGCAAATAGTAGGACATTTTGGCTTTCATAAAATCTATGAATGGATCAAACATTCATTTTTTTGGGAAGGAATGAAGCAGGGTATACACATTTTTGTGGTTGAATGTGATATATGCAAATTCAACAAGGGACAAACAATGAAAACTATAGGAGAACTAAAACCTCTCCTTATTCCACTTTCTACATGGATAAACATATCTATGGACTTCATCGTTGGATTACCAAAATCTGGCAATAAATCAATCATCATGGTTGTGGTTGATAGATTTTCCAAATATGCTCATTTTTGTGCCCTCCAACACCAATTTAAAGCTTCCATATGGTGGAACATCGAGCATTGATGGTTCATCACACATCTTCTGGGTTCAGTCGGTCAAGAGGTCAACCTACATTTGGACATAATTGGTCGGGTGATCAACCAACACACTGCACAAGTCGATTAGGTAGTCGATGTGCTTATCAGTCAGACAACTGACTAGCAGTCAAATATAGTCAGGTGATGGATCGACCAACCCAAAAATCGACTACGATTTGGATGCATATGTTGTTGGATCAAGCATCCTTGTCGAGCCGACTTGATAGAATGGATTAGGTAGATTCAACTCTAATAGTCAATGATTACATGTGGACAAGATCTTCCAAATTCTATGGAAGTTGGTTAGATATTGAGACTATAAAAAGAAGACCACTTGGGTCATTATCATCAAGTGATAAATCGATATTGTGCAATAGATCAYGTGGATGAAGCTGTGCAACATTCATTGTGATGTTTTGATCACAGTGTGCTCTACTTAAGTGCTCTAACGATGTCTTTAGACACCACCTGTATCGTTGAAATTTTGTTCCTCTTTGATTATCTACAATATTGTGTCCTATATTTCATGTCATGTTCCACCCCATTCTCCAACATGGTATTAGAGTTGATGGTTTAAMACCTCAACTTGTTATCTGCAAAACCTTGTTGAGTYAGATCTGTTGTGTGATTGAATTTGGGCCAGTGGTTTGCTGATTGGAACTCATTGAAACAAACCAGTCTGTCTAGATATCAAGATGGCTTTGAAGATTGATCCTGTTGTTTTGAACAGATCAAATTATGTAGTATGGGAACTAAATGTAGAAAACCTACTAAAGAGAAAAATATTGTGGCAGTATACGAAGGTGGCGATTCCAGATCCAACAGACAACCATATGAAGTTCGTTCTTAATGGAAAGAAGGATGGGGTGGTAGGAGTCATTACGATCTACATCTCACAAGAGATTCATTTTCACCTCATTGGAATTGAATGCCCTCATAAATTTTGGAAGAATATGAAAACATTGTTCTATCAAGTTGACGAGAGCCACATCATGCGGTTGGAGAAAGAGTTGATCTCTCTCGATCCTCATTCCTTTGAAATAATAGAGGACTAATTGACACGTGTCAAGGAACTCTAGTTGAAATTGGGAAAATTTGGAAAAAACTATTAGAAGAAGGATGGGCTTCATGAAGTTGAAAATATTGTTCGACGTTTTTGTGTCGAATTTCCGCACCAACTGGAAATAACACAAGAAATATGGTAAGTATTACACCTTTGAATATTTATGTGGTATTTTAATTACTTATCAACATAGAGTGCTTGGAGAAGGTAAGATTGGTGGTAAACACTAGGCTCACTTGCTCAAGGGAAAGGGCAAGATGGATTCCAAAAATAGAGTGCAGTCTAATGCCTCTACATAGAAACCCGCATATCATGAACAGGGACCCCAGAGACGACTAGAACAAATTTGAAAGAAAAAGACATGTCAATATTGTGGAAAGATTGGACATGTGGAGAAAAACTGCTTTAAGAAGAGAGATGATTTAGAGGAGAAGGTTAAACGCCTTGAAGGAGACATGTCCGTTGTACATTGACCCACTGATAATTTCACAAAGTTCCAAGTTGGGACTTCTTAGGACTTGCTATCTCATTTTGCACAGAATGAGTGAGTTGTCGACTCTAGGTGCACTCATCACATGGATAAGGATGCTTCATTATTCACATTGTTGGATGAAGCTAAGGAGAGGAAAATCTATGTTTCTAATGACTTTTATTTAGATGTTGTTGGTCAAGGTGATGTTCCTTGTCGACATGGGAAGATTGTCAATGCATACCATGTGCCAAATCTCAGTGCTAATCTGTTGTTTGTTGCTTATCTGGAACAAACAAATAAGATTGTGGGATTTTTGCTAGAATTATTCTATGTTTGTGATTTAAAGAAAGGTAAGTCGATTGTTGTTGGTGGGCTTCTTGACCCGACGAACAACTTGTATAAGTCTCGTGACTCAACTCAACCTGAAACCAAACCGAATGCACTTGTTTCTCACACTAATGAGAGATGTTGAATTTGGCATGAGTGACTCAGACATATGAATTTCCAAAGTATGTAGACATTGGAAATTGAGAACATGGTTGTTGGTTTACCAGAGACGTTTCCCCCTGAAGGAGTCTGTAAGGGTTATGTGCTTGGGAAACATCATGAAGCACTATTTGAATCTGGAAAAGCGTGGCGAGCACATAACCTATTGGAGTTGATTCAAAATGATGTTTTATTTATAAATCTAACTTCAGTAGCAGGGGCAAGGTACATTTTGATTTTAATTGAGTATTTCTCTTGCTTTACCTGGGTATTTTAAAAAAAAACAAGAACTTCGTCTTTTAGAAGTTCAAGGAATTTCAAGCCCTTGTTAAAAAGAAATGTGGTTGACCCATCAAATGCTTGATATCAGACAATGGTGGTGTGTATGTCAATCAAACTTTTGAAGAAACCTACTTCGATCTGGTATTGACTAGCAATGATTGGTTCCTCACACTCCTCAACGGAATCGTGTTGCAGAATGCAAGAATCGAACATTGGTTGAAATGGATATATGTATTTTGTAGGCTAAAGAACTCCCCCCTCGTTTCTGGGCTGAAGTGGTCTACTATGAAAATTATCTGCTTAATCGCATCTTAACTCAAGTTGTTCCTTCCATGACTCTATTTGAACGATGGTATGGGAAGAAGCGTAAAAACATGCTCAAAGGAGTGCTATAGCTCTTTTATATACTTGTAGGGTCCAATAATAGTACTTGGTCCAATGTCTCATGGCTCTAACTAAGGAGGGTCGACCGTACCCTGAGTCGTACTGCTCAATTACCTAGGTACATGAGAGTATTCTTCTTGAGTGTTTTTCTCAGTGCCACAATAATAGTTAGGTGATCGAGGGATTGATCTAAGACTAGTTTTAGGATACATAAATGACTTCTTATATAATTGAAGGTACATGGAAGTGAAATTTCATGTACATGTGTGGCATCATGCCGTACTACTCTAAGTGGTACATGTTGGGCCCAAGATATGATCAATTTATGACAGTTATTAGACACTTTTTGCCGAATGTACATATGTGTTTTTCACGTTTTGAAGGAGCTTTTGGAAGAATTTTATGCTAAATTGGTATGATCGACATTAGGTACGTATGATTCGTGTTTAATGATTATATTGAGTATAATTCATCATGTTTTTATGCTTGGTTGAAATGGGTATATGTCTTTTGTAGGATAAAGACCTCCCCCCTCGTTTCTGGGCTGAAGTGGTCTACTATGAAAATTATATGCTTAATTGCATCTTAACTCTAGTCGAACAATGGTATGGGAAGAAGCCTTCAGTCGACCACCTATGTGTGTTTGGATGTGTTTCCTGGGCTCACATTCGTGATGATTGCAGAAATAATTTGGATGCAAAGATACATGCTTACATCATGATGGGTTACTCTAAAGAGTTGAAAGACTATTGACTATATGATCCTATCAAATGGAAAATCATTATCAGATGTAATGTTCGGTTTAATGATAAGTATTTTGGCATCAAATTATTGAATGCCTCTTCTACATTTCTACAAGATGATCATTTTGATTTTGTCTCTGACACTAGTGCTCCTATACCAAACTTCATTCCTTCGACTGGACAATTGGAATTTCTCCCAGTTTCGACTAGATTGTCGACCTTCAAGTCGACTATTCTGTTGTCCTCTGTTTCGACTGGTCCTCTGACTAAAGACCCTCCAACTTTTGATTGACCTACTAAAGTGAACCATAGTTGACATATTTCTTGTCTACCCAGATAGGATGCCAAGACAATTAAAGTTGTCGGATTTGATGTTGGAGATGCCTCCTCCGGATGACAGACTCAAAGTCAAAAGCAACATGCCAGCATTGCCTTGATGAATCGTGTACTGGAAACTTATAATTCTGTCATCTACTATGACACTGAAGGACGACATGAATGTGAGAAGGCAATGAAGACATAAATTGATTATTTGTTGAAGAATAAAAAATGAGACTTGGTTCCCCAACCACAAGGAAAGAACATTGTGAAATGTTGATGGGTCTACCAGAACAAATTTACCTCTAAAGGTGTTGTTGAGCGACATAAAGCACACCTAGTTTCAAAGGGATTTTATCAACAATAAGGCATTGACTACACTGAAACCTTTTCCCCGATCGTAAAGATGAAATCTATTAGATTGATTGTTTCCCTTGCTACTCATTTTGGATGGGAAATCCATCAAATGGATGTGAAGAGTGATTTCCTTCATGGAGACCTATATGAAGATTTTTTCATGGAAAAACCATCTGGATTTATGACATATTCAAATTTGGTTTGTCGACTCAAGAATTCGCTTTATGGTTTGAAGTAGGCTCCTCGAGCTTGGTATGCTAAGATCGATAGTTTCTTTCTTTGACTTGGTTTCAAATGGTGTGAATATGATCACAGCTTGTATGTTCTCCACACAAATGGAGACACTTTGATTGTTGTTGTATATGTAGATGAATTTCTCATTACTGAAATAATAATGATCTCGTCCTTAGATTGAAGAAATAACTTGTTGACTCCTTTGATATGACAAATCTTGGTACTCTGCATTATTTTTTAGGTCTTAAAGTATTACCACTTTGTTATGACTTTTCATTTCTGAGTCCAAATATGTGATGGATATGTTGACTCATTTTAAGATGGTTGATTGCAAGCCTTGTGCTACTCCTTTTCAGTCTAGAGTGAAGCTTACAAAAACCTATCAAACACCAACAATCGATGCTACACTCTATCAACAATTGGTCAACAAACTTATTTATCTTACTCACAATCGACCTGGAGTTTCCTTTATTATTAGTTTGGTTTCTTGGTTCATGCATGACCCCACAGAAAGCCACTGGAAAGAAGTCAAATGAATTGTTTTCTATTTAAAGGTTACCACTTAATTTGGTAGTATTTTCACAGTTCAGATTTTCTATTCGTCTTCACCGACTCTGATTATGTCAACGATGGCGATGACCGAAAGTCCACTTCTAGCTATGTGTTTCATTATTGCATTGGGCCTTTGGTGTGGTCGTGCAAGAAACAAAAGGTAGTCTTCTTATCGACTATAGAAGCAAAATACCATGGTGTCATTCAAGCAGGTACTTAAGCAATATGGATTCACCAACTTTTGGGAGAGATTGACATTCCTATTCATACCTTGACTACAATCTACTGTGATAACCAGTGCTTTACAGGTTGCTGACAATCTCGTTGCCCGCAATAAGATGAAGTGTGTTGAGCTTCATGCTCACTACTTGAGACAATTGGTTCATGAGAACATTGTCTCTCTTGAATATTGTAGAATAGAAGATAAAGTTGTTGATATGTTCACCAAACCTTTATCTGAAGCCATATTTATCAAGCTCTGCATGATGCTTGGGCTTCAGGAAGCTGCAATTAGAGGTGGATGTCTTAATGCCATAATTTCACCACCTAAAACTTCATAGTTGTGTGTTGATATGGGGGTGTTGGAACATCAAGCATTGATGGTTCATCACACATCTTGTGGGTTGATTCAGTGGAGAGGTCGACCTACATCTAGAAACAATCGACTAGGCGATTGAGCATATATCTACATTAGTCGGTCAGGTAGTCAACAAGCCTATTGGTCGAACATTCGAAGACAATTGATCAGTGTATCTACTAACTGAGTAATCAACTATGATTTGGATGCATAAGTGGTCGGGTCAAGCATCAATCGACTGTGATTTGGATGCATAAGTGGTCCGGTCGAGCATCCTTGTCGAGTCGACTTGACTGAGTAGATTTGGCAAAATCAACTCTAACAGTTGACAGTTACATGTGGACAAGATCTTCCAAATTCTATGGAAGTTGGATAGATCTTGAGACTGTAAAAAGAAGACCCCTTGGGTCATTATAATCAAGTGATCGATCAATATTGTGCAATAGATCATGCAGATCAAGATGTGCAATCTGCATTGTGATGTTCTGATCGCAGTGTGCTCTACATAAGTTCTCTAACGGTGTCTTTAGACACCACCTGTATCTTTGAAATTTTGTTCCTCTTTGATTATCTACAATATTGTGTCCTTTGTTTCATGTTGTGTTCCACCCCATTCTCCAATACCATAGTGGCTCAAGTTTTGATGGACAATATCTTCAAACAACATGGTATGCCGCAATCTATTATCTCATACCATGATATGGCTTTCACAAGTAACTTATGGAAATAATTAATCAGGCTCCAGGGCACCCAATTGCAACTTAGCACTACCTATCATCTCTAGACTGATGGTTAAATAGAAGCTATAAACAAGTGCTTGGAAGCCTATTTGAGGTGATTTTCGTTTGAACAACAATCTCAATGGGTTCAATGGTTACTCCTCACTAAATGGTGGTACAATACAACTTATCATGGTGTCACTCACATGACTCCCTTTGAGGCAGTATATGGTAAAAATCTCCCATCAATATGATCTTACCTACTAGGTCTCTCCAAGATACATGGGGTTGAAAAAAACCTTACAATTTCATTTGACATTCTACACACTCCCAAAGATAATTTCATCACGGATCAAAATTGAATGAAGCAATAGGATATTCAACATCGCTCTGGACGCCATTTTCCTGAAGGGGATCGGGTGTTTCTTCATATACAACCATACAAGCAAGCTTCCCTCAAAGCAGACCATGGAAAAAGTCTAGCTCCTAAGTTTTATGGCCCCTATACAAATTAGCACTTCCAAGCCACTCTAAGATCCATCCAATTTTTCATGTCTCATGCTTAAAGAAAGTGATTGGATCCAAGTGTCATGTTCAATCGAGTCTGCCTGAATTGGATGAAGAAGGTTCCATTTGGTTGCAACCATAATCCACCTTTCACCAACGTGAGCATCATCTCTACCAGCACAAAATTGAGAAAGTTTTAATACAATGGAAGGATACACGAGTCGATGATGCCACATGGGAGCCAACTGCCATTCTACAACAATTTCCACATCTCAAGCCTTGAGGGCAAGGTTGTTCTTTAAGGGGGAGGTTATGTTAGGGTCCTAACCTCCCTAACCCATAAAGTAGATATAGTACTATGTATTGCTATGTAATTAAGGCCATCGTTAGTGAATAAGGCCTATGAAGTAGCATGAACACAACTATTGTAAGAAGGCTTACTAGAAGGTTCCACCTACTAGAAAGTTCCTTCTTTAGAATGTTATTAGAGGATATAAATAGCATATATAAAGGTAGAAGCACTGTAAAAGATGTCTTGTGGAATCATTTTTTATCTGATATCTTCTCTACTGGAGGTTTCCCCCTTAAGAGACAAGTGAACAATGCTTGCAGATTATCGAAGGTATCTTATTTTGTCTCATACTGTGATGCAAACCTAATACCATAAGTATTCTCCATCAAGTTCTTGCAATGGCTAATAAAAATCCATATGTCTAAATTACCATAGACCTGTTCTCTGTTTTCAAAAGACAAGGGCTTACACCGACCAGGCTTTAAATCTCTCCCCATCAACAATACTTCTAGTATACACACATTACCAGAACTACATGTGCACTACAGAAACTCAATAGCGCTGCAGTAGTACATTTGCACTACAGGAATACTTAATACATTGTAGGAATCTAAATACTCTGCAGGAATACTACCTTCATACATGCATACCTTGCTCTGGTTGAATGATTACAATCTTATCTCAATAGAGACTATTTCTTGTTTGTTCTAATCAAGCATTGATTAGATGCCTACTTGGGCGCTCCATATTAAGATACTCTGTTTTCTTAACATATCTATGCTATTCCAACATAATTCATAACCATTCATACGCAAACATGTAATTTCAATTCATCTTCAAAGAATCTAGAATCTACAGGAACTCTACCCAGTCTCACATCATGGACCATTCACACAAACATCCCAAGTCGCTCATGACTTTTGCCACTAATTTGAATACATGAAGATTTATAAACTTCAGATATTTACTCATTCCCAAATAGAATTTTGGGTTCAATGAAGATTTATAAACTTGAGATCCCAAATAGAATTTTGGGTTCAATGAGGTCGACTTATCATTGAAACACAACCAGCCGTCAACACACAGACTTCAATTATTGCATGAACTGATGAATGAAAAACCACTTACCGTTCGATTCACTCTGCAGTGTTTTCCAACCAACAATGGTTTGGACAGGTCGCTACAACCATGGTGATTCCATCTTTGCCCTCTTCAACTTTTTGGCATATCTTTTCCCTTCTCCTTCCATCAACAGAGTTTTGAAAAATTCACAAATAAATAATGATTCTTACTCAGAAATCGACCACACCTTGGCCACAATATATTGCTAGAGTTCCAACGCTGTTCCAAACAACGATTTCACGATTCCTCTATTTTCTTTTGCAGCTTGATAAAATACTTCATCTTCTTCATGGGTTGAAGCTCCTCAATTTAAGGAATGAATTCTCCCAATTACCTTCTATTGAACATTAACAATTCAATAATTTCGAACCTACAATGGCATTTCGACCCTCTATTTGTAATTCTGTAGCTACCCATTTCAGAAAAGTTATTCAACTATCATGACCTCAATCATTCATAAACCGTTAACAGAATTACATATAAATTCTTTAACAGAATTACATATAAATTACAGAATTACATATAAATTCATAATCCTTTTCGTTTTTTCACTCTACCCAAAATTTCCTTTGTTCCTCACACATGATTTACTTCCTTAACGGGACATATTTGAATGCAATCTATCATCAGTTCAGATTCCCACATAACCACTGAGCTATTACTCTGGAATTATTCTAAACAATCACACATAGAGACAATTATACAATAATGATATGAATTCTATTTCATTAAATTAAAGCTCTGTACAAGCAATTCTACTCAATCTCTTGTTTCTCTCTATGGCCCGATTCCACATTCATTTGGCCATCTCTCTACTGAACTCTCAAACCCCCTTTCTGACCCGTAGGCTTACAATATATGCTCACTGCAACTAACTCCTACAAATATTGAACTTAATTCTAATAATAGATAATTTCAATCCTATCTTTGAAGCGATGCTTCATAACTAGAATCTTCTGTACTTCTCGAATCATTCCACAATTCAAGGATTTGTTTCATGAATCATGACTGCATTGACACCTAACACCTTATAACTCATCATTAAACCTATGCCTCACTACTTTAGCTATAACTTCTAGAACTTCATCTCTCAAACTAAAGAACTAACATATTTTACTATAAATTTACCAAAGACCCCTGCTTGGGCTGGTTCAAGACCCTAAGGCCTAATAAAACTTTACAAATTTATGATGTGAGTTGATGCTCCTGCATCATACTGACATTGTGTTCACTATTTTATTTATTTTTTCAATATATCTAGATAATATTTGTGTTGTTTCTCTGATATTTCTATTTGGTATCTTACAAGGAAAAGTAACTCTACACCTTAAGAATGAGAGAGAAGAGTGGATGAGAATTCTCTTTGAGGGGACAACCTCATTTTACAATATAACAAATGAACAAGATGAGATTTTTTCTAAAACTAGGTCTCCTCGGTATATATAGGAAACAAAGGGTACAATTACATTTAAAGGGTCTAGTTGACCAATGAGGAAAACATTATTATAACAATAGAAATGTGATAACTCCATATCAAGGGATTAACATGCCTCTCCCCTTCAAACAAGTATTGGCCTCTACACTTGATTAGCTATGTATGTTTATACATGAAGAACTCATCTTCCCATGTCACCTCTTCTATCGGTAGGTTCTTCCACTTGATGAGTTACTTAGTAATTGCTCAATTTCATAGTTGTTTGAACCTTGTTTCAAGCATTGTTTATGGTTCTAGTATGTTTTTCCCTTCTTCTTAATCTCCGGTAAAATAGTTTGAATCGAGATCTTGTCGTCGATTACCTTATTTAAGTAAGAAACATGGAATATTAGATGTACACATGAAGATAGAGGCAACTCTAATTTGTAATCCATGCTTCTAATCCTCTACAACACCTTATAGGGACCATAGTACTTCAATGCTAATTTATTGCCATTCTTTTGTTTCCTAAGGGATATTTGTTTGTATGGTTTTAGCCTAAAAAATAATGAATCCCCCTCTTCAAATTCCATTTCACTACAATGTTGATATGTTTGTTGTTTGATCTTATTATGTGTTATGGCCAAGTTATCTTTCAATAGTTGGAGAACCTCTTGTTAGTGCTCTATGTGGTCTTCCACTGCTTGAACCTTATGTTTCCCTCTCAAGGGTGATGTGAATGATGGAGGATGACAACCATAAAGTGCCAAGGGAAACCACTTGACTCATTATGTAAGTTTTTTAGATGCAAAGTAATGAAGATACCCTTCTAGACATTTATTCACAATCTTTGTTTTCCCATTGGATTGAGGATGGTAAGAAGAGTTGCGAGCCAATTAAGTACCCAAACAAGAAAACAATTTAGTCCAAAAATTACAAGTGAAAATTGGACCTCTATCACTTACAATAATATTAGGGATTCCATGTAGCTTCTAAACTGATTCCATGAATATTGTAGCTACTACATTGGATTTAAAAGGATGAGAAAGAGAGAAAAAGTGGGCATACTTTGTGAGTCAGTCCACCAATACCATGATGACATTATTTC
This sequence comes from Picea sitchensis, assembly GCA_010110895.2. NCBI lineage: Eukaryota > Viridiplantae > Streptophyta > Pinopsida > Pinales > Pinaceae > Picea > Picea sitchensis. The sequence continues at coordinate 49,444 of SNQJ01S0032670.1, forward strand.
CTTCAAACTTGGGTATACCTATAATAAAATCCATTGAGATCTCTTCCCAACATTGACTTGGTATGACCAGTGGTTGTAGGAGACCCAGGGTCTTGTTTGCCTCTCCCTTATTCTATTGGAAAACCAAACATTCAACTACAAAATTTTGAACATCACTTTTAAGACCTTCACATAAAAAATCCTTCTTGATCCTATGGTAAGTTTTGAGAAACTCTAAATGTCCTCCTATAGGAGAAGTGTGTAATTCCAAAATGACCTTCTATTTGAGTTGGGAATTCTTACATAAATATAGGTGATCCTAAAAACATAGTAATTTTTTCTTCCACGCAAATTTATCTAATGCACTCAGTTCCTCTTGTAGTTGTTGAATAATATTGCATACCTTCTAATCTAGATTACATTTTATCATTTCTTCTTCCACCCAATCATATTGTGGAATGAAAATATCACAATGTAAGCCCTCTATGTCTTTTTTTTCCCTTGAAAGTGCATCTACCACCGCCTTTTGTTTTTCTTTTTTGTAGATAATTTCAAAGTCATAACTTGGCATCTTTGTAACCCATTTTTATTTCTCTTCTGAAGATAATAGTTGTTCCAAGAAATACTTCAAATTATCATGATCAATTTTTACCTTGAAGTCTCTTCCTATTAGGTAAGGACAACATTTCTTAACTACATGCAATATGGACAACATTTCATTTTCATAAATGTGTTTGACAATGTCTTTCATTTAAGATGTCAACTTTCAAAGGAAAGGGGCCTTCCTTCTTGGATTAGAACTACACCAATGCCATGCCCCGAGGCATCACACTCCATAATAAAAGATTTTTTGAAGTCAAGCATGGACATGATAGGAGTGGCAACATAACATCCCTAAGTTTTTCAAAAGCTTTGGTTTCTTCTTAAGTCCAAGAATTGCCTCCTTTTTTAATAACATTGTTAGAGGTGCTACTATTTAACCATAATTCTTGACAAACTTGTGCTAATAACCCATCAATCCTAATAATCCTCAAAGATTCTTCATTTTTTTGGGAATTAGCCATTCCAACATAGCTTTAATTTTGTTAGGGTCCACTTTGACACCTTCATGAGATATAATATCACCCAAATATTCCACTTCTTGAACCCCAAAGGCACACTTGGAAGGCTTTGCATATGGTTGTTTCTCTTCCAATAATTTTTAGATCATGTCAACATGGTGTACATGCCATTCCCAAGATTTTTTATAGATTAGTATATCATCAAAAAGTAATAACATGAATTTTCTAAGGGAGGGTTTGAAAATAGAATTCATCAAGATTTAAAATGTGGAGGGTGCATATTGAGGCCAAACAACATCACTAAAACTCATAATGACCTTCATGTGTTCTAAAGGTTGTTTTGGCGATGCCATCTTGTGCCATTTTGATTTAATGATCCAAAATGAAGATCCAACTTGGTAAAGAAAATTGTTCCTTGTGATTCATCTAATAATTCATCAATGGCCAGAATAAGAAACTTATCTTTAGTTGTCATTTTGTTGAGCTCTCTATAATCCAAACACATACGCCACATACCTTCCTTTTTTTAAACCATCACCACTGGTGAAGATAAAGAACTTTGGCTAGGTTGAATGATGTCAACCTTTAACATTTCCTGAACCATCCACTTAATCTCACTCTTTTGTGCATATGGGTACCTATAAGGTTTCATGTTAGGTGGTATACTTCCCAGTTGCAAATGAATATCATGGTCATGATCTCAAGCATGTGGAATACCTTTAGGCATCTCTATAAATACCTTGGAATGATTGTTGATAACGTTTTGGAGATCCATGGGACCAAAGGGTCTATATGTTTGAACTTCTAGTGAGAAAAATTGTGCAATTACACCACAATGTCCCTTTTTTAGAAATTTTGTCACGTTGTTAGAGATTATCACTTTATAGGGTTTCCCTTGGATACCTCTAAGTTCAATTTCCTTTCCTTCTGAGGAAAATCTCATGAAAACTTCCTAAAAATTAAGAGACATTGTTCCCAAATATTGTAACCATTGGACCCCTAATACAACATCAACACCACCCAGTTGGATCACATTCATGGGATTATCCGATAAACACTCCCCCATACCAAGCTTAATACTATGGCACTTTCCTGAACAATTTATGGTACCTCCATCTACAATCATTACTTGAAATTCTAGTGCTAGATATATAAGATATATAAATCAATTGAGAATTTTAGCTAATTTACAATTCGTGAAGTTATGGGTTCTACCAAAGTCAATCAACATTGTTACCTTTTCCATTTTGATATATCTTTATATCTTGAGAGTTTGAGGAGTGTTGATGCCAACCAATGCATGCCAAGATACGGTTGGAGTAGTTTCTTTTATTTCTAGATCTTGTGATGGTTCCATTTCTTAATCTTTTTCCTCTTCACAATCTATATAGAATAATTTCCTCTCACCATATTTATGCCCCTTATTGTACTTGCTATCAAAATTGAAACACAATCCATTTTCTCTTCTTTCATCCATTTGTTGGGGTGTAAACCTTGTAGGTTGAGTGAGGTTAGAAGAGGGAACATGGTGCTCTATATAATTGTTAGTGGCCACCCTTCTAGTAGACATATTTTTACTTTCAAATTTCCTTACCACATTGAAAAAATGCTCCATGTATTTAGGTTCCAAGAGACACACCTCATGTTGAATGCTCTCCTTTAAAGTTCCCATAAAGAGATCTAACAAATTATTCTTTGGAATGTTCTTTACTTTGGGATATAAATTTTGAAATTATCAAATGCACTCTATAATTAGACCTCTTTGCCAGAGATTTATGAATTAACTAGCGAATGTGTTGTTCTTAATATCCCCATAATGCGCTATCAATTCATTCGTAAAAATGGACCGAGAGACAATATAACCCTTTTTTCATTCACAAAACTATTAATACCATACAAATTGATTAGGTTCTAAATACATGCATGCAATAGTTACCTTTTGCAAAGTTGACACTTGGTGTAATTGCTTCATCTGAATTATATTCCATGTTATAAGATCTTTACCATCAAACTTCCTCGTATCGATCTGTGAGTTGAACCCCTGATGATGCATATATTGAAGTGATGAATGATCTTGATTCTGGGATTTAATTTCGACGACACAAAATGTGTTAAAATATTTCACATACGTTACTAAGTTTAAAAATGTTGTTCTCCTTATTTTCGTGATTTCCTTGGGTCACAATATCACTTTTAGGGAACCTCTCATATAGGGTTTGTATGTTAAGGTCCTAACCCGCACATAGGTAGATCAATGTATTCGGATGTAATAAAGGTCAATATTAATAAGACCTTTCAATAAAATAGAATAAGGCGGAGGTAAGAAGACCTAATAGAAGCTTCCGCTTCTAGAAGGATCTTCC